>JARQOD010000641.1:0-133835 GCA_033576555.1 Oophaga sylvatica
TCAGGAGAGTCCGCAAAGAAACTCCTCGAGAGGGAATCCGCCATAACATTCTCAGTGCCAGGAAGAAAAGAAACCACAAAATTAAAACGTGTGAAAAACAAGGCCCACCTGGCCTGTCTTGGATTATGTCGCTTGGCTGATTCCAGATAAACCAGGTTCTTATGGTCCGTGAGGACCACAACCTGAAGTTTGGCTCCTTCCAGCCAATGTCTCCACTCTTCAAAGGCCCACTTCATGGCCAATAACTCCCGATTACCCACGTCATAATTACGTTCAGTTGGAGAAAATTTTCGAGAGAAAAAGACACAAGGGTTACTCTTAGAGGTCTCTGGATCTCTTTGGGACAAAACGGCACCTGCCCCAATTTCAGAGGCATCAACCTCCACCTGAAACGGTAGAGAAACATCAGGCTGCCGTAGAACAGGAGCAGAAGTGAATCTCCGCTTAAGTTTTTGATACGCAGAAACTGCCTCAGGAGGCCAATCCCCACATCAGAACCCTTTTTGGTCAAATCAGTCAATGGTTTAACAATACCGGAGAAATTACCAATGAATTTACGATAAAAATTGGCAAAACCCAAAAATCTCTGAAGAGCCTTTAATGAAGTAGGTTGGACCCAATCACAGATGGCCTGAACCTTGACCGGGTCCATTTCAATAACAGACGGAGACAAAATGAATCCCAGAAATGAGACCTTCTGTATGCCAAAAAGACACTTTGATCCCTTCACATACAGTGCATTCTCTCTCAAAATCTGGAACACAGTCCGAACATGTTTCACATGAGAGTCCCAGTCATTGGAAAAAATCAAGATATCCAAATAAACAATCAGAAATTTATCCACAAAATCCCTGAAAATATCATTCATGAAGGATTGGAAGACGGAAGGAGCATTAGTGAGCCCAAGGGGCATCACTAGGTACTCAAAATGCCCCTCTGGGGTATTAAACGCTAACTTCCATTCATCCCCGTGCTTAATGCGAATAAGGTTATACGCCCCCCTGAGGTCAAGCTTGGTAAACCAACTAGCACTTTTCACTCTGGAAAACAGGTGAGAAATCAAGGGTAACGGATATTGATACTTCACAGTGATCTTATTCAAGAGACGATAATCAATACACGGCCTCAATGAACCATCCTTTTTGGCCACAAAGAAAAAACCTGTGCCCAAGGGTGAAGAGGATGGTCTGATATGACCCTTCTCCAATGACTCCTTGATATAAGATCGCATAGCATCGTGTTCAGGTACAGACAAGTTAAAAAGGCGACTTTTAGGAAATTTACCACCAGGCACTAATTCAATAGCGCAATCATAGCTCCTGTGAGGGGGCAAGGATGCAGATTTACTTTCACTAAATACATCCGAAAAATCAGTCAATAAGTCAGGAACATCCAGAGACTGGGGAGAGGCAGAAAAAACAGGAGTGTCAGTATTAACACATTGGCAGCACCAACTGGTCACAGACACAGATTTCCAATCCAAAACAGGATTATGAGACTGTAACCAAGGGAAACCTAGTACAATAATGTCATGCAGATTATGCAGCACCATAAATTTGCAACTCTCCTGATGATCTGGTTCAACCCTCATTATTACCTGAGTAGAAAACTGGGGTTTATTCTCCGCCAAAGGGGTAGAATCAATGCCCAGTAGGGAATAGACTTCCGCAGGGGTATCATGGGAAACCCACAACGTTTGGCAAAGTCAAAATCTATCAGGTTAATAGCTGCTCCTGAATCAACAAAAGCCTGAGCAGAAAATGTGGACATGGAGCAAATCAGGGTAACAGTCAACAGAAATTTAGTCTGAACACTACCCAAGACAACTGAGCGTGCAAAACGTCTTCCCCGCTTAGGGCAGACGGAAAGAGCATGAGAGGCATCACCACAGTAGAAACATAACCCATTGGGCTTTCGAAACTCATGACGCTGAGCCCCAGAAGTCACTCCATCACACTGCATGGGCCCAGGAGCTGGCTCACAAGGCAACACCATCTCACGCATACCTCTGTGCTCACGCAAACGTCTGTCAATTTGAATAGCCAATGGCATAGAATCATTGAGACCAGAGGGGTCAGGGAATCCCACCATAACATCCTTTACATTCTCTGACAGCCCCTTCCGAAAAAGCATAATCATTCCATTTGGTCGGGCCTGCCCATTTTCGGAATTTCTGACAGTACAACTCAGCGTCTTCAAGACCCTGATTTAATGCCAACAAGGTTTTTTCAGCTTGATCAGTGATATTAGGTTCATCGTACAATAACCCCAGAGTCTGAAAAAATACAACAACATCATTCAAAACAGGATCCCCAGGTGTCAGGGAAAAAGCCCAATCCTGAGGGTCGCCGCGCACTAAAGAAATGACAATTTGAACCTGCTGTGCTGCGCTCCCCGAGGACTTAGGTTTTAAGGCAAAAAACAACTTAGTTATTTTTGAAATTCAGAAATTTAGCCCGATCCCCAAAAACAAATCTGGCATGGGAATCCTAGGTTCCACAACCAGCAACCTAGCAAGATAGGTAGCAATACTCCGAACTTCAGTGGCAAGCTGATCCACACAGCCAGACAACTGTGCAAACTCCATTGAGAGAAAAAAAAATCCTCCTCAGCACCCAGAGAAAAAGAGGGAAAAATGCAACAAACAGAAAAAAAAAAAAATCTCTGACAACTTTTTTTTCTTTCCACACTATTTTTCCCTTCTGTGAGTACCATATAATTTTCAGTTTTGGCCGGTGATACTGTTATGTTTAGATAGCTGAGGAGAAAAAGCAAAAAACGGCAATACACCAGAGAGGCTGGAACCTATTGGATTGCAGTAACCTGAACTAACCACACAACTAGAGGTAGCCGTGGAGCGTTCCTACGTTGATCCTAGACGCCTCATCACAGCCTGAGAGATAACTACACCTAAAGGCAGAAAAATGAAAGCTATCTGCCCGGAGCAGATCCCCAAAGAAAATAGGAAGCCCCCAAACATGTAATGTCGGTTAGACAAGAAGAGACACAGACAGAAAATAGAATGAGCAAACGCTGGGCCCAATCTGTCTAGAAAGAAAAGTACAGGAAAGAATTCTGACTGCAATGCAACAAAAAACCCTAAAAAAATACCAACACTTCTGATTGCAAAAACACCTGAGATCACACGATCTCCACCACCTAAATCAGATCTCTGGTGTAACAAAACTAAGTCGCAGCCACTGAAAAAAAAAGGAAAAAGCAAATGAACAAATAACAGTGGCTACAGATAAACTGAGAGGAGCACAGGCCCCAGGAGGGGACCCGGCTGACCTCCACAAAAGTGCAGAAAACTATGTAAAAAGCAAGACAAAAAGAAAAGCAGAAAAATCTTATCTGAAAGCAGATGATGCAGGCAGGACTCCAGCAAACTTCCAAATGAATCAGGAACCACAATTGAGACAAGAACAATTGATCACCGGCGACCATCATGGGAGGGAACCTCCCTTATATCAGTCCAGTCCGTGATCCCAGATTGCCATTCCTCGCTGAAGGGTTCAGTACTGTCTGTAACCACCAGAGGGAGCCTCTGCTCAGAAACCATCTCTAGCACATTCATAACAGGTGAGGTTTGGGATGAAGTGGGATGGGATCGGGTCGTGTGCACAGGTAGTGAGATGTGATTTTGAGAGTAGAGTGGAGAGTCGATCTGTAATGATGGAGAAGTTGGTTTTGGAGGAGGAGGGCTAAGCAGTTAGAAGAAATGGCTCTGGGGGATGTTGACCAAAACTGTTTCTGATGTTATCAATCTTCTGCTTGAAAAATGAGGCAAAGTCTAAGTGGAGATAAGTGGAGAGGGAGAGGTGCTGGGGGACGGAAGAGAGAGTTTAAAGTGTTGAATAGTTTTTTAGGGTTGTGAGACAGGGAGGATATGAGAGAAGAGAAGTATGTTTGTTTTGCTGCGGCGAGTGTGGCCTTAAAAGTAGTGAGGGACTGTTTGAATGAGGTGAAGTGCTTGTTGGAGTGTGATCTTTTGCATCTCCGCTCAGCATCCCTGGTAGCCTGTCTCAGTTCTTTGGTCAGGCTGGTGTGCCAGGGCTGTCTGTTGATTTTGCTGGCTTTGGTATGTGTGAGAGGGGCAATCGATTCCAGAGCTGCAGCTATTGTGGTGTTATATAGAGCGGCAGTAGCATCCGCATTGTGTAGGGAACCTATGCCTGTAAGAGGGAGAAGTGATTCAGACAGTGAGTGTAGATTGAGGTGTTTAAGATTTCTGTGAGGGTGTGCAAGTTTGTGGAGTGGGAATTGTGGACAAGGAGTGGAGAGGGAAGAGAATGTAAGTAGGTTGTGGTCAGAAAGAGGAAGAGGTGAGTTAGAGGGTTTAGATAGGGAGCAGAGGCGGGTCAGTGTCAATGGGGATGTTGAAGTCACCCATGATGATAGTGGGGATGTCAGCGGAGAGGAAATGAAGTGGCCAGGTGAAGTGGCCGAAGAATGTGGTGGCTGGCCCTGGGGGCAGTAAATGACAGCCAGTTGGAATTTGGAGGGGGAGTAGATGCGCACAGAGTGCACCTCAAAGGAAAGGAGGGTAACAGAGGGTGGCAGTGGGATTGGGGTGAAGGAGCAGTTGTCTGACAGGAGAAAACCAACTCCTCCGCCATGCTTGCTGCTGTGGTGGAGGTGTGGGAAAGCTGGAATCCATCATGCGAAAGTGCAGTAGGAGAGGCTGTGTCAGAGGGGGTGAGCCAGGTTTTGGTGATGGCGAGGAAGGAAAGTGTGTTAGTAATAAATAGATCATGGATGTAGGAAAGTTTGTTGCAGACAGAGCGAGCGTTCCATAGAGCTCCTGTTAGTGGGACTGTGAAAGCGGGGGCTGGGTGAATGAGTATAAGGTTAGAGAGGTTACGGAAATTTGTGATAGAGCGTTGATAGGAGGTAGAAATGGATGTGGGGATGTGGTGATGAAGACAAGGATTTGGAGAAACATCACCTTCAGTGAGGAGGAGCGGAGAAAGTGTTAGCAAGTGGGAGCAGGAGAGGGCATAAGGGGGCTGTCTGTGTTTGGAGACTGAGGATTGTATGTTGAGGAACAGTTCTGAGGAGGAGGTGAGATAGATGGGGAGGATGGAGGGAGAGATGACCAGTTCCCTGCTAGGTGTAAGGACTAGGGGATTTAGCAGAAATTGAAGGATTATAGGGGTGAGACTGAAAACAAACAGAAACATTGTTTACAGTGACTGTATCCAGTTACCTTCAGTTCCCTTCTGGTTCAATTCTGGATTAATTCTGAAGCTTCACACTTGTGTGATACACACTTGTGTGATACACGGGTCAGACTGATGTCTTGGCAGAGTTATGGTTTGCAATATTTGCTAGAAAGTGCATTAAGGTTTGAAGCAGAGAGGAGTGGTCTGTGCTCATCTTGGTCAGATAATTAACCCCTTAGTGACAGAGCCATTTTGCAGCTTAATGACCGGGCCAATTTTTACAATTCTGACCACTGTCACTTTATGAGGTTATAACTCTGGAACGCTTTAACGAATCCAGCTGAAATCCAACGGAAATATGGCAAAAATTTAGAAAATTTTGCAATTTGCAAACTTGAAATTTTTATGCCCTTAAATCAGAGAGATATGTCACACAAATTTCTTAATAAATAACATTTCCCACATGTCTACTTTACATCAGCACAATTTTGGGAACAAAATTTTCTTTTGTTACGAAGTTATAAGGGTTAAAAGTTGACCAGTGATTTCTCATTTTTACTACACCATTTTTTTTAGGGACCACATCACATTTGAAGTCACTTTGAGGGGTCTATATGATAGAAAATACCCAAAAGTGACACCATTTTAAAAACTGCACCCCTCAAGGTGCTCAAAACCACATTCAAGAAGTTTATTAACCCTTCAGGTGCTTCACAGGAGCTGAAGCAATGTGGAAGGAAAAAATTGACATTTAACTTTTTTTGCAAAGCTTTACTTCGGAACCAATTTTTTTTTATTTTCACAAGTGTTAAAAGAAAAAATGAACCACAAAATTTGTTGTGCAATTTCTCCTGAATAAGCCGATACCCCATATGTGGGGGTAAACCACTTTTTGGGCGCACGGCAGAGGTCGCAAGGGAAGGAGCGCCGTTTGACTTTTTCAACGCAGAATTGGCTGGATGCCATGTCAAGTTTAGAGAGCCCCTGATGTGCCTAAACAGTGGAAACCCCCAACAAGTGACCCCATTTTGGAAACTAGACCCCTTAAGGAACTTATCTAGATGTGTGGTGAGCACTTTGAACCTCCAAGTGCTTCACACAAGTTTATAACGTAGAGCTGTGAAAATAAAAAATCATTTTTTTTCGACAAAAATGATCTTTTCACCCCAATTTTTATTTTCCCAAGGGTAACAGGAGAAATTAGACCCCAAAAGTTTTTGTGCAATTTGTCCTGAGCTTGCCGATACCCCATATGTGGGGGTAAACCACTTTTTGGGCGCACGGCAGAGGTCGCAAGGGAAGGAGCGCGTTTGACTTTTTCAACGCAGAATTGGCTGGATACCATGTCGCGTTTAGAGATCCCCTGATGTGCCTAAACAGTGGAAACCCCCAACAAGTGACCCCAATTTGGAAACTAGACCCCTTAAGGAACTTATCTAGATGTGTGGTGAGCACTTTGCACCCCCAAGTGCTTCACAGAAGTTTATAACGCCCGGGCGTGAAAATAAAAAATCATATTTTTTCCACAAACCTGATCGTTTAGTCCCCAATTTTTTCTTTTCCCAAGGGTAACAGGAGAAATTAGACCACAAAAGTTGTTGTTCAATTTGTCCTGAGTACGCTGATACCCCATATGTGGGGGGGACCACTGTTTGGGCGCACGGCAGGGCTTGGAAGGGAAGCAGCGCCGTTTGACTTTTTCAAACCAAAATTGGCTGGAATTGAGATTGGACACCATGTCGCGTTTGGAGAGCCACTGATGCACCTAAACAGTGGAAACCCCCCACAAGTAACACCATTTTGGAAACTAGACCCCCTATGGAACTTATCTAGATCTGTTGTGAGCACTTTGAACCCCCAAGTGTTTCACAAAAGTTTATAATGCCTGGGTGTGAAAAAAAAAAAAACAATTTTCCACAAAAATGATTTTTTTAGTCCCAAATTTTTGATTTTTCACAAGAAAATTGGACCCTAAAAGTTGTTGTCCAATTTGTCCTGAGTACGCTGATACCAAATATGTGGGGGGGGGGGAAACTGTTTGGGCACACGGCAGGGCTTGGAAAGGAAGCAATAACATTTTGGAATGGAGACGTTGATGGGGGTCATGTTCCGTTTGCAGTGCCCCAGATGTGCCTAAAAAGTGGAAAACCCCCACAAGTAACTCCATTTTGGAAACTAGACCCCCTAAGTAACTTATCTAGATTTGTGATGAGCACTTTGAATCCCCAAGTGTTTCACAAAAGTTTATAATGCCTGAGTGTGAAAAAAAAAAATTTCCACAAAAATTATTTTTTAGTCCCAAATTTTTGATTTTTCACAAGGAAATTGGACCCCAAAAGTTGTTGTCCAATTTGTCCTGAGTACGCTGATACCAAATATGTGGGAGGGGGAAACTGTTTGGATGCACAGCAGGGCTTGGAAAGGAAGTAATAACGTTTTGGAATGCAGACATTGATGGGGGTCATGTTCCGTTTGCAGTACCCCAGATGTGCCTAAACAGTGGAAAACCCCCACAAGTGACCCCATTTTGGAAACTAGACCCCCTAAGGAACTTATCTAGATGTGTGGTGAGCACTTTCAACCCCAAAGTGCTTCACAGAAATTTATAAACGCAGAGCCGTGAAAATAAAAAAATATTTTTTTCCTCAAATATAATTTTTTTTAGCCAGCTATTTTTTATTTTCCCAAGGGTAACAAGAGAAATTAGAACCCCAAAATTGGTGTGCAATTTGTCCTGAGTACGCTGATACCCCATATGTTGGGGTAAACCACTGTTTGGGCACACGGCACGGCTCGGAAGGGAGGGAGCGCCATTTGACTTTTTGAACGCCATGTCGTGTTTGGAGATCCCCTGATGTGCCTAAATAGTGGAAACCCCTCAATTCTAGCTCCAACAATAACCCCAACACACCCCTAACCCTAATCCCAACCCTAATTGTAACCCTAACCCTAATTGTAACCCTAGCCCTAATTATAACCCTAACCCTAAGGCTAGGTTCATTTTGCGTTTTACCAGCCCGTTCAACACATAGCGTTGACGGGCTGGTAACGGTATAGCATGACGCGATCGCGTTATGCTATACCCGCTACCACAGAGGAATCAGCAGATGATTCATCTGCGCTAGCGGTGACGGAGCCCAGACGCTGCAGGCCGCGTCCGAGGCTCCGTCACTGAATGATGGCACGTCGCGAACGCATGCCGCTTTACGGCATGCGTCGCGATGCGCCCTCAAATGGGGGTGATTGGCAGCATTAACGGACTGTGTTACACCGCGTTATACCGCGGTGTAACGCATTCCGTCTAACGGACTGCCATAATGCAGTATGAACCCAGTATAACCCTAACCCTAGCCCTAACCCTAGCACTAACCCTAATGGAAAAATGAAAATAAATATAATTTCTATATTTTATTATATGTCCCTAACTAAGGGGGTGATAAAGGGGGAGGGTTATGTAGTTTTTTTTTATTTTGATCTCTGTGATAATTTACCACAGTGATCAAAATGTACTTTTAGGAGAATGAATGAAACATTTTTTGAATCTGCCGCTAGGCAGATCCGGCGGGCGCACTGCGCATACGCCCGCCATTTTTTCTTACAGGAAGAAGACCCGGGAGGATCGCAGCACAGGGGGACCTGCCGGAGGACACCGGGAGGTATGGGCGGTTCGGGGGTCCCGGAACACTATTTCTCACCCCTCTGATGTGCGATCACATCAGAGGGGAGAGAAATTTTTTTTTTTTTTTTTTTTTTTTTGCGGTCGCCATTATACTCAGTATAACGGCGATCGCGACACCGGGGTCGGTAAATACCGACCCGAATCATGTTCTCTGGGGTAGCCGAGACCCCAGAGAAAATTGCCCAAGCCCCCCCAGCACATCACGGCAGGCGCACTGAGCATGCGCCCGCCATTTTCTAGGCCCCAAAGATGGCGGCGCCCACCGGGAAACACCGGGGGGCCACATGGATAGGATCGGGGGCCACAAGGGGGGTATCGGGGACTTTTTTTCTCTCTCCTCTGATGTCCGATCACATCAGAGGAGAGAGAAATTATATGGCACATCATTATTTATTTTTCTTTTTTGCGGTCACCGTTATACTCAGTATAATGGCGTTCGCAACACCGGGGTCTGTAAAAACCGACCCGATTCATGTTCTGTGGGGTCTCGGCTACCCCTGGTAGCCGAAACCCCAGAGAAAATGCGCCTCTGGGGGCGCTATTCACTTTTTCCACAGCGCCGTTAGCTGTGGTTTAAGTACCCTTAATGACTGCCGTTAAAAGGCGTATCAGCGGTCGTTAAGGGGTTAAGAATGTGCCAGATGCATATGATCAAGGCAGTGTAAACAAGCTCATATATAACATTGGGGTAAAGCAGGGGTTAGTTGAAAAACGTACCAAGTAGATTCAAGCAGCAGACGTAAGGAAAGTATGTTTTGAAAGCTGGGTGACGTACCTGTAGGGAGAATAGATAAATGGACATGCTGGGAGTGCGATGATGGCAGGGCACAGTCTGTATACATCATTCTGGATTAATTCTGAAGCTTCACACTTGTATGATACACACTTATGTGATACACGGGGCAGACATGTCATCAAGTTATTGTTAAGTAAAGGAAAATTTATTTTGGACTTTGGTCTCCCTCATTCATCTCCATACCATCTGGTCCCTACTTGCCAAGTACAACAGCAGCATGCGGTCTGCAGAGTCAGGAGATATGACTCCTCCAAATATATACATATTTTTTTTTCATTTAAATTGAGGTGCCTAATTCCAGCTATTGTGATTTCTATCTACCCCACTATGTATAGGATAATAGAGTATAATAAAGTTGTTATGGACGTGACTTAGCTAACATTATGCAGTGACTCTTTTCCCTGTAGTGACGGATATTTCTTGTTGCTATGAGTGTGATGTATTTTTTCACTTTAAACCTTTTTTAACCTTTTTTTTAAACCCCTCTGATTAGTGCGATCATACAACATACTGTACAAGCCTCTGATGGCTCCGGTGATGCACTGTACTACTGTAGTGCCGTGTATCATCACTGCCTGTCAGTGTAATACTAATGACCTGAAATAATGTCCAGCTCACCGGTTATGACATCCCAGTAATCGGAGCATGGAACCGTTGTGTCAGAACGTGAACCATGGCAAAATGGAGAAAAAATCCAGCTCCACGATAAAGTAATCCCATGACTAAAGGCACTGCCACACTTAGCGATCGCACTAGCGATCACAACGACTTAACCTGGCGAGATCGAAGTGCGATCGCTATGTGATCGCTAGTTAGATTCCAAACACAACTCATCAGCGATCTGTATAACGACCTCTGCGGTCATTGGGAAAACCTAGTCTCACCTGCGATGCTGGTGAAGTCGTTCATAAAGGGTGTCACACTCAGCGATTCAGGCTCACCAGCGGGACACCAACGACCAAAAAACGGCTCAGAACGTTCATAAGCGATCAACGACATCTCAGCAGGGGCCACATCGCTGCTACATGTCACACACAGCTAAGTCGCTAACGAGATCGCTACTGCGTCATAAATGGTGACGCAGTAGCGATCTCGTTAGCGATCTCGCTTGCGATCTCGCTTAGTGTGGCATACCCTTAAGGGTGCTGCGACACCTGAAACGCGTTGATAACACATCATTTGCCGCTATCTATGCTAATACTTTTATCCTCTATGCTTGAAATATCAAGTGAATAAAGAATTGCTTTTTTTCACTTAATCGTGGAGCTGGATTTTTTCACCATTTTGCCAATACTAATGACCCCATACACATGAGATAAGTGTTGGCTGAATGGTCATTTGGCAGATGGCCATCTCTCCCGACTCCTCCATACACACAAATATTCCAGCTTTCCTGTGGTCTGCATGAGAGAGTCGCCTCCAGACTCCTCTAGCGGAGGATTATCTACAGGTAGAACATACATAGTAACATAGTTTTTAAGGTTGAAGGAAGACTTTAAGTCCATCTAGTTCAACCCATTTCCTATCCTAACCTGCCCTAACATGTTGATCCAGAGGAAGGCAAAAAAAAACCCATGTGGGAAACTGTAAGCTTCACATTGGGGAAAAAATTCCTTCCCGACTCCACATAGGGCAATCAGACTAGCTCCCTGGATCAACGCTGTATCTAGGAAACTAGTGAATATAGCCTGTAATATTATACTTTTCAAAAAAAGCCTTCAAGTCCCTGCTTAAATTTGAGTAATTAATCACTCATTACAACATTATCCGGCAGAGAGTTCCATAGTCTCACTGCTCTTACAGTAAAGAATCTGCATCTGTGATTATGCTTAAACCTTCTTTCCTCCAGACATAGAGGATGCCCCCTTGTCCCTAAGTGTAAAAAGATCATTAAAAAGGTCTGTGTACTGTCCCCTCATATTTATACATTGTAATAAGATCACCCCTAAGCCTTCGTTTTTCCAAACTAAATAACCCCAAGTGTAATAACCTGTCTTGGTATTGCAGACCCCCCAGTTCTCTAATAACCTTGGTCGCTCTTCTCTGCACCTGCTCCAGTTCAGCTATGCTTTTCTTATACACCGGAGACCAGAACTGTACACAGTATTCTAAGTGTGGTCGCACTAGTGACTTGTATAGAGGTAAAATTATGTTCTCCTCATGAGCATCTATGCCTCTTTTAATGCATCCCATTATTTTATTTGCCTTTGCAGCAGCTGCCTGACACTCGCCACTAAATGTGAGTTTGTCGTCCACCCATACACCCAGGTCTTTTTCAGTGACAGTTTTGCTCACTGTTTTACAATTAAGCACATAATTATACATCTTGTTTTCTCTGCCCAAGTGCCTGACCTTACATTTATCCCCACTAAAGCTCATCTGCCATTTATCAGCCCAAGCTTCTAGTTTACATAAATCCTTCTATAATATAAAATTGTCCTCCTCTGCATTGATTACCCTGCAAAGTTTAGTGTCATCTGCAAATATTGAAATACTATTCTGTATGCCCCCTACAAGGTCATAAATAAATATGTTAAAGAGAAGCGGCCCCAATACTGACCCCTGTGGTACCCCACTGCTAACTGTGACCCAGTCCGAGTGGGCTCCATTAATAACCACCCTTTGTTTCCTATCCATGAGCCAGTTCTTTACCCACTTACACATATTTTCCCCTATCCCTATTATTCTCATTTTATGTATCAACCTTTTGTGTGGCACCATATCAAAAGCTTTTGAGAAGTCCATGTACACCCCATCCACTGGGTTCCCTTGGTCCAGTCCGGAACTTACCTCTTCATAAAAGCTTATCAGATTAGTCTGACAAGAATGGTCCCTCGTAAACCCATGCTGATATTGGGTCATGAGGTAATTCTTCTTCAGATATTCCAGTACAACATCTCTTAGAAAACCCTCCAGGATTTTACCCACAGTAGATGTTAAGCTCACTGGCCTATAATTCCCAAGTTCAGTTTTTGTCTCCTTTTTGAATATTGGCCCCACATTTGCTATACGCCAGTCCTGTGGTACATACCCCGTTATTATGGAATCTTTAAAGATTAAAAATAATGGTCTATCTATGACTGTACTTAATTCCTGCAGTACTTTGGGGTGGATCCCATCCGCGCCCGGGGATTTGTCTACTTTAGTGGTTTTTAGACGCCGCCGTACTTCCTGCTGGGTTAAGCAGGTGACATTTTAATAGAGAATTTGAAATCTGAAATTCTGGATGCCAGATCCTTCTCTTCCCTGACATCACCTGTCGGGAGGCCCCCAAATACAATATATAGTCACACAAACCCCCCGAAATGTGATTTCATGTAACTTTACTCTAATGTGTATGGGGGCGATAAAAGGTAACTTATTGGACGCTGCCTCTGGCCCGGCCTAATAGACCTTCATACATTGCAGCCCAGACACCATTATTAGGCATGTAAGTATCGTAACAACTGGGCCGCCCCATACTATCGAGTACTTAGGGGAGGAGGGACATTGAGCCAAACTCTGTCACACCTTCTTAGATGCCATGTTTGCTTTTGGCAACAGCAAGTGGTTAAACTGCCGTGGTTTTTGTTGTAGCCGCACCTGTGCCGACCCTGCGGTGTACATCTATGTTCTGGGGCCCAAAAGGGTTAATTTTTTTTTTTTTAAAACAAGTGTTTTACGTGTTAAAAAATAACAAAATGTGTCTTCTGCTTTTTTATGTTTTTTTTTTTTCTTTTTACAAGAATTGTTGGAGCCAATTTTCTTTTGAAACATTTTAAAATCTGATTATTTCTGGTGTTTTTCTGTAATATAGGAAAGCCTGAGTCCAGAAATAAACCCCATAAATCACTGTACATGGAGACTTTGGGATCAGATAATTTCTGTCATCGGTGTTAGTGCAAACAAAAAAGCTTTTCTAAAAGCCTCAAACTTCTGTGTGTGAATCAGAGCTGAGATCTAACGTGATAGAAGATTACAGTGCGGGGAAGACGGGAAACATTCATATTAGACGCCGGTGGTGATGGAGTCAGTGACGACTCTGGACTAATATGTCTCTAGAGCCGTAGTAGAAGATGAAGATGTCGTCCTCATCATGAAGTAGTTATTTCTCCTGTCACGTGTAATGAATATCTCCTGCAGTATTACTAATGCCGATTCCAGGGTCGGTAAATGAGACGAGAATTAGCGTTATGGAAGATGAGTCTATGAGGAACGTATTCAGCTGCCGACTCCGAGGAAGAAACTGCTTGTTGTCTGTGGCCTAAATATATAGGTTTTATTAGTAGATGTCAAGAAGGAAACTAAATACTGTAAAATAATAAATCTCCTCATATGTTTCCTTATTATCTCCAGTAATTGTATTATTACACAGGATTTTATGATGTTACATCAGCTCATCTTCTTCTCATTCAGGTCTCTACAATATCGGATCCTCTCAGTGAAGATCTTCTACAAAAGAGAATTTTCCTGATTTATCCATCAAAGATGGATATGGACAGAGACAAGATGGTGAAGAGGATAATACACCTCACCCTAGAGATCCTCTTCCGGCTTACTGGAGAGGTGAGAGATTCTGATGACGTCACATTACATCATTCTTATCTATGGGAATAACAGATGGACAGAACTGGAGAGGTGAGGACTCTGGAAATGTCTGTAGTGAGATTTATTAATGTGTCTCTCCATAACCAGGATTACACATTAGTGAAGAAGACCTCTAGAGAGCGCTGTCAGGACCCTGTGTCTGAGGCATGGGGAAGACCCCTGAGCCCAATCATGGGGCCTCCACCTCACCCCCTGATACATGAGGACATCAATGACCAGAAGATCCTAGAACTCATCTACAAGATGATTGAGTTGCTGACTGGAGAGGTGACACTGCTGGGAATGCTGGGACATTATACAGTAACGCTATTAAGGGATCGGGTGGATGACGGTACCATTGTATGTGTTAGGTTCCTATAAGGTGTCAGGATGTCGCAGTCTATTTCTCCATGGAGGAGTGGGAGTATATAGAAGGACACAAAGATCTGTACAAGGACGTCATGATGGAGGTTCCCCAGCCCCTCACATCACCAGGTAATAGACAGGACTAAATACACACGGCTTATAATTATCTGTATGTAAAGAATGAATTCAGCCTCTGTATATGTTTCCTCCAGATCTATCCAGTAAGAGGACAACACCAGAGAGATGTCCCCATCCTCTTCTTCCACAGGACTGTAAACAAGAAGATCTCAATGCTCCTCAGGATCATCAGGTAGATGGAGAGAAGGTGTCATGAGATCTCCCCTATGATGTGTAGATGGCTGTGAAGGTCTTGTGCTCAGTCTTGTTTTATCCACCAGTATTATATGTTTTATACTTATGTGATGAGAACGGTGGAGATGGCAGGATTAGAGCTGATCATAGATGGGACTTCTCCATCTGTCGGTGACTTTTACAATATTTGTTTCAGGGTGAAGATCTGACCCATATTAATACTACAGAGACATATGTGAGGGGTGATGAGGGTGTAAAGAGGAGATTCCTACATATGACTACCCAGGTGAGTAGTAACCTCTAAATGCTGAGAAGTCACAGATTCTTCTCAGTCTCCGGCTGTGGCTGCTTTATCGGTGGTGTAGTCCGGCTGTATTACCATGTTCAATATTTTGCCTCTAGACCACAACATTCTCCTCCACCCAAAACTGTTCAAATGACTTTGGTCACTGAAAGCCCTTTTCTATAGAACTTACAACCTGGAGGATCCACCTTCCCCCTGGGATTAGTAGACACTGACCGTTAACTGCCTAGATCTGTAAACTATAAAGCCAAATGACAGTGTACGTAGAATGTGCTGACAAGTTAGAAAATCACTTGAAGATAAATATTATGATGGGCCTGTAAGATAAAGCGGAGGGTAATGATGCTGTTGGCTTCCTAGATCCCTGATATCTTATTGGATGAATCTACCTTCTCTCCCTTCTGTGCTGCTGAATGTCTCATATGGTCCCTACAAGACAAGGTCCAGTCTTTCTGGTCAAGCTTCACTTTTATGATCGACAACATTAAATGTGCAGTGAGGCTAAGTGTGAATTTCTGTACAATAACAGCAGAGTTTCCCTTTATCCTGACTTTTCAATTTGTATTAAAACCGACTAACTTCAAGGAGGATTGTGATAAACTACATAAAACACATCACACCTGTGCCGTGATATATCTCTAATAAATACAAGGAAGACAAGCTGACGGTTAACAGAGACATATATTGACAGGGGTCTAATGCAGCTCCTGCCGGGTGCCTCAAGTGAGGAAAAACAATGAAATGTAGGAAACTCTGATCACAGGGGAGTGCCAAGGATACAGATGAGAAAATTAATTTTTTTTTCTTCGTTTATTTAAATCCACAACGCGTTTCGACAGAAAAGCTCTGTTATTGCCACCTGATGAAGACGGAGCTTTTCCGTCTAAACGCGTTGTGGATTTAAATAAATGAAGAAAAATTTTTTAATTTTCTCATCTGTGTCCTTGGCGCTCCCCTGTGACCAGAGTTTCTTGCATTTCAATGATATATCTCTAAGCTGTGTGTGGGTGATGGCTGTAATATACATTTATTCACGCCTGCAGGAGATGTGTTGGCATGGCTCCAGCCCTGGTTTCATGGATTCACTCCACATCATAAATTACATTGTTTTGATCCTAAGAAATTCAGATTACTGCACAATCTCTCCTGAAATGAGGAGCAATATTATTTTCTCTAATTTCCTGGTCAGGATTCATAGTAGCTCCAATGGTCCACCATAAATGACTGCAACTCTGGTTTACTGTTGTTTAATCTCATTAACAGAGCACAACAATCTCATTAAGTGAAAACTAGAAATACAGATTAACCCCTTTACCCCAAGAGTGGTTTGCACGTTAATGACCGGGGGAATGGGCAAGAATTTCAGTCTCTCGATGTACAAAACTGAGAGACATACCCCAAGTGACCTGCAGCTGTAATCACAGCAAAAGGTGTCGCAACAAAGTATTAACCCCTTATCCCTCAAGGGTGGTTTGCACGTTAATGACCGGGGAATTTTTACAATTCTGACCACTGTCTCTTCATGAGGTTATAACTCTGGAACGCTTCAACGGATCTTGGCAATTCTGAGATTTTCTCGTGACATATTGTACTTCACGTTAGTGGTAAAATTTCTTTGATATAACTTGCAGTTATTTTTGAAAAAAATGCAATTATGGTGAAAATTTTGCTATTTTCAAACTTTAAATTTTTATTCCCTTAAAACAGAGAAATATGTCACACAAAATAGTTACTAAATAACATTTCCCACATGTCTACTTTACATCAGCACAATTTTGTGAACCAAAATATTTTTTTGTTAGGAAATTATAAGGGTTAAAAGTTGACCAGAGATTTCTCATTTTTACAACAAAATTTACAAATCCATTTTTTTAGGGACCACCTCACATTTGAAGTCACTTTGAGGGGTCTGTATGGCAGAAAATACCCAAAAGTGACAAATTCTTAAAACTGCACCCCTCAAGGTACTCAAAATCACATTCAAGAAGTTTGTTAACCCTTCAGGTACTTCACAGGAGCTGAAGCAACGTGGAAGGAAAAAAATGAACATTTAAATTTTTAGTCACAAAAATGATTTTTTACAAACATTTTTTTTATTTTCACAAGGGTAAAAGGAGAAAATGGACAGATAAAGTTGTTGTGCAATTTCTCCTGAGTACGCTGATACCCCATATGTGGGGGAAAACCACTGTTTTGGCACACGGCAGAGCTCGTAAGGGAAGGAGCGCCGTTTGACTTTTTCAAACCAAAATTGGCTGGAATTGAGATTGGACTCCATGTCGCGTTTGGAGAGCCCCTGATGCGCCTAAAGAGTGGAAACCTCCCACAAGTGACACCATTTTGGAAACTAGACCCCCTAAGGAACTTATCTAGATCTGTGGTGAGCACTTTGAACCCCCAAGTGTTTCACAAAAGTTTATAATGCCTGGGTGTGAAGAAAAAAAAAAAATTCCACGAAAATGATTTTTTTAGTCCCCAATTTTTGATTTTTCTCAAGGAAATTGGACCCCAAAAGTTGTTGTCCAATTTGTCCTGAGTACGCTGATACCCCATATATGGGGGGGAAATACTGTTTGGGCACACGGCAGGGCTTGGAAAGGAAGTAATGAAGTTTTGGAATGCAGACGTTGATGGGTGTCATGTTCCGTTCGCAGTGCCCCAGATGCGCCTAAACAGTGGAAACCCCCACAAGTGACCCCATTTTGGAAACTAGCGATGGTGGTTCACTAGAAGATGGGAGACGCCGGACCGGACCGCGACGCCCATCGGACCGGATGGCAGACCGCCTCTGGGTGAGTATAATATAACTCGTTTTTCTTCTCTTTCAGGTGACATCAGGGGCTTATCTACAGCATTACAGAATGCTGTAGATAAGCCCCTGATGGCGGTGGCTACAGCTGATGATCGAAAAATGGGGTGACAGATTCCCTTTAATCAGGCCCCATTTTTACAATCTGACGTGTGACACTTTATGTGGTGATAACTTTGGAATTATTCACACAGGAAAATAGAAAACAAATGGATCTTACAAATTATTTTTCAGCTTCGCACAATACCCTACATACGATTGTACACTACTCTCTGGGCACATGGCAGTGTTCAGAAGGGAAGGAGCACCATTTAGCTATTTGAATATAGATCTAGCTAGAATTGTTTGCAGACACAATATATTGAGAGCACTGTTCGTGGTCAACTGGCAGCTCAAAAGATATCCACCATGAACATGCTTGGCACTATTTTCTCTGCTTCCATATCCCAAGGATTGCCTTGCTCATCGCCCTTTAACACCCTTACATAGATCTGGACTTACACTGGGACCCCTAGGCTTTGACCATGGTGTTACCTGCTATTCTGTGGTATTAGATGGCAAGAAGAATAGTCAGGTAGCTGGGTCAGAACCAGAAGGACAGAATCAGAAGACACAAGAGTAGTCAGTAAACGGGCCTCGGTCACAACAGGAAACAAATACACAAGCCGCAAGCTGAGCACAGAGGATTGAACCAGAGGAGGACAACGCTGTTTCTGACAGATTCCGGCCATGTGCTTTGAGATTTAGTAGAGTGTGGTACTTTCCAATAGGCTGAAGTAGGGAGCAGATTACTCCAGCTGGACACCAGAAGCAGATCCCAGATGAGATTGGACACACCATATGCAGAAGCCCTAATGACAGAAAACCATAATAGTTGAAATCCTCATAAAGTGATTCTATTTTATAAATTAATTCACTGAAGGTTATAATCTATACACATGTGGTCAAAATTGTTGGTGCCCCTCGTTTAATGACAGAAAAACCCACAATAGTCACAGAAATAACTTGAATCTGACAAAAGTAATAATAAATCAAAAATCTATGAAAATGAAATTTATACATTGCTTTTCAGCCATGCTTCCACAGAATTAAAAAAAAAATAAAACTCATGAAGTAGGCCTGGACAGAAATGATGGTACCCCTGAAAATAATGTGACAAAAGGGACATGTTAAATCAAGGTGTGTCCACTAATTAGCATCACAGGTTCTACAATCTTGGAATCAGTGAGTGGTCTGTATAGTGGGCTACAGATACTCACTGTGCTGATTGGTGACATGGTGTGTATCACACTCAACATGGACCAGAGGAAGCGAAGTAAAGAGTTGTCTCAGGAGATTAGAAAGAAAATTATAGACAAACATGTTAAAGGTAAAAGTTATAAGACCATCTCCAAGCAGTTTCATGTTCCTGTGACTACAGTTCCACATATTATTCAGAAATTTAATATCCATGGGACTGTAGCCAACCTCCCTGGACGTGGCCGCAGGAGGAAAATTAATGACAAATCAAAGAGACTGATAATACAAATGGTAACAAAAGAGCCCAAAAAACTTCTAAACAGATTAAAGGGGAACTTCAAGCTCAAGGAACATCAGTGTCAGATCGCACCATCTGTCATTGTATGAGCCAAAGTGGACTTCATGGGAGACTACCAAGGAGGATGCTATTGTTAAAAAAAAATCATATAAAAGCAAGACTGGAATTTTCCAAGCTACATGTTGACAAGCCACAAAGCTTCTAGGAGAATGTCCTATGGACAGATAAGACAAAAATGTAACTTTTTGGCAAGGCACATCAGCTCTATGTTCACAGACAGAAAAATTAAGCATATAAAGAAAAGAACACTGTCCCTACTGTGAAACATGGAGGAGGCTCTGTTATGTTCTGGGGCTGCTTTGCTGCATCTGGCACAGGGTGTCTAGAATCTGTGCAGGGTACAATGAAATCTCAAGACTATCAAGGGATTCTAGAGAGAAATGTGCTGCCCAGTGTCAGAAAGCTTGGTTTCAGTCGCAGGTCATGGATCTTGCAACAGGATAATGACCCAAAACACACAGCTAAAAACACCCAAGAATGACTAAGAGGAAAACATTGGACTATTCTGAAGTGGCCTTCTATGAGCCCTGACCTAAATCCTATTGAGCATCTTTGTAAAGAGCTGAAACATGCCGTCTGGAAAAGGCAACCTTCAAACATGAGACAACTGGAGCAGTTTGCTCTTGAGGAGTAGGCCAAAATACAGAAGTCTCATTGACAGTTACAGGAATCGTTTGATTGCATGATTGCCTCAAAAGGTTGTGCAACAAAATATTAACCCTTTCGCGTCAAAGCCTGTTTTTGCCTTCATAATCGGGCCAATTTTTTCAACTCTGAACAGTGTCACTTTATAAGGTCATAACTCTAAAACGCTTCAACGAATCCTGGTGATTCTGAGTCTCTTTTCTTGTGACATATTGTACTTTATGGTAGTGGTAAAAAATCTTTGATATGACTTGTATTTATTTGCTAAAAATATGGAAATTTGGCGAAAATTTAGCAATTTTCAAAATTTTAATTTTTATGCCCTTAAATCAGTCATATCACACAAATTAGTTACTAAATAACATTTCCCATATGTCTACTTTACATCAGCACAATTTTGGAAACAAATTTTTTTTTCGTTAGGAAGTTATAAGGGTTAAAAGTTGACCAGAGATTTCTCATTTTTACAACAAAATTTACAAATCCATTTTTTTTAAGGGACCACCTCACATTTGAAGTCACTTTGAGGGGTCTGTATGGCAGAAAATACCCAAAAGTGACAAATTCTTAAAACTGCACCCCTCAAACCCCTCAAGGTACTCAAAACCACATTCAAGAAGTTTATTAACCCTTCAGGTACTTCACAGGAGCTGAAGCAACATGGAAGGAAAAAAATGAACATTTAAATTTTTAGTCACAAAAATGATCTTTTACAAACATTTTTTTTTATTTTCACAAGGGTAAAAGGAGAAAATAGACAGATAAAGTTGTTGTGCAATTTCTCCTGAGTACCCAGATACCCCATATGTGCTGGAAAACCACTGTTTCAGTGCACGGTAGGGCTCGTGAGGGAAGAAGCGCCGTTTGACTTTTTCAAACCAAAATTGGCTGGAATTGAGATTGGACTCCATGTCGCGTTTGGAGAGCCCCTGATGCGCCTAAAGAGTGGAAACCTCCCACAAGTGACACCATTTTGGAAACTAGACCCCTAATGAACTTATCTAGATCTGTGCTGAGCACTTTGAACCCCCAAGTGTTTCACAAAAGTTTATAATGCCTGGGTGTGAAGAAAAAAAAAATTTCCACAAAAATGATTTTTTAGTCCCCAATTTTTGATTTTTCTCAAGGAAATTGGACCCCAAAAGTTGTTGTCCAATTTGTCCTGAGTACGCTGATACCTCATATGTGGGGGAAAAACTGTTTGGGCGCACGGCAGGGCTTGGAAAGGAAGTAATGAAGTTTTGGAATGCAGACGTTGATGGCTGACACCCCATATGTGGGGGTAAACCACTGTTTGGGCGCATGGCAGAGCTCGGAAGGGAAGGAGCGCCATAGTCGTGCAGTGAGCATAGAAAATTATACCATTGGGCAGTGAAGAAAAAATAATTACATTTTTACCAGTAAAATGTTGTTTTAACCCCAGATTTTACATTAGAAAATAGGTAGATAGGTAAATGGTTACTACACCCATATATGCATTCGCAGAGGGGTGTCATTTCCAATTCCCAGAGGGGTGTCATTTCCAAGATGGGGTCACTTCAGGTGGGATTCTGCTGTTATAGCACTTTGGAGAGCCCCTAAGTGCCAGAACAACAGAATCCCCGCTGAAGTGAACCCATTTTGGAAATGACACTTCTCAGGGAATTCATCTATGGATACAGTGACCATTTTCACTACATGGATGATTTCCAGAAATACGTAGTGGAAGTTTTAGAGGAAAAATTGCAAAAATGTCATTGTAGTGCCCAATATATTGTGCCCAGCTTGTGTCTCTGGAGATATCCCCCCACCAACCACCGGAAATTGTCAAGTCAGCTCTACTCAAATGTGTCTGTCACTAAATAAACCAAATGCTTGGATGTCAAAGCAGTCATGGAGGCATAAGGCTGGCAATGATGGGCATTGTGGGCAATAATAGCGGGTATCATGCCTCATTCCTCTCTTGGAACATACACAACATCTTCTCTGGGGTTCTTTCTTGTTTCAGGTGCTGGAATGAGTGTAATAAAATGTCGCTCAGTGAGTCTTCTGACATCTTCAGATTCTAAACGATTGGCGGGACAAAATTTTCAAAAACAAGATTTTCAATGACCTTTTCCTGATAATCAAGGAAAGTATCTGTATTTCCGGCTTTTTTGTATAACACAAAAGAATTATATGTGGCCACCTGAAACAAATAAATGACTTATTATTTGTTATATTATTATTATAAATGACTTATACCAGATATATGATTTTCTTGATGCCTGGTATGGCTGTAGAACCTGATCTGCAAGGTCCACACCCCCATATATTTGTTGTAGTCAATGACAGACACAGGTTTTGGAGTAGTGGATCCCTGTTGGTCTGCAGTGGCCCTTGTGGCTTCTGTGTGGATCAAGCTCAGGATAAAAATATCTTTTTTATCCTTATACTTAAGGGCAAGCAGCTCTCCATTGCGTTAAAGCGCCTGACTGCCCCTTTCGGAACTTTTTGTTGACCTATGTTTGTGGAGACCCCTGACTGTTTTAGTGAATGGTCCCACAAGCCCCCTATGTTATGTTCAACCAGACTTTTAAATAGGGGTATGCTGGCGTAGTAGTTGTCAACATACAGATTGTAGCCTTTTTGTAAAAATGGAGTGATCAGCTCCCAAACGATTTTTCAAGATAACCCCAGATAAGTAGGGCATCCTGGTGGGTTTAGTTGGCTATCTTTCCCCTCATCAATGCGAAAAGCTGATGTGTATTCGGTTGAACTCTCGCACATTTTATAGAGCTTTATTCCGAACCTTGCCCTCTTAGAAGGAATAAATTGCTTGAGGTGCAGTCTTCCTCTGAATTTTACAAGGGACTCATCAATGGAAATGCTTTCTGTTGGGGTGTAGAGCTTTAAGAACTTTACTGTCAAGTCGTCGATGATGGGTCTGATTTTGAATAGTCTGTCATGTTCTGGGGCATTTCTGGGCAGGCATTGACTATTGTCGTTAAAAATGACAAAATCTCATGAGCATTTCATAACGGGTCCTAGGAAGAACGGCAGAAAACATTGGGGTGGCTTGAACAGGGCAGTTGGACCAATATGACCGAATGCTCGTTTTTTTAACAAGCCCATAGCGAATGTAAGTCCTAAAAATGTTTTCATTTCTAGGACATTAGTTGCTGTCCATAAATTTGACCTAGCATAATAGGATCGTGGATTCTGGCTGATGAATTGGGACGCATATAAATTTGTTTGTAGGACAATATTCTGTAGCAAGCTATCTGTCAGAAACAAATTAAAAAAATTAATTGGTCCAAAATTTTCCACCTCCACATTTATACCAGGAAGCGCATTAAAATTAGGGATGAAGGGAGTAGCCGAATCCGAAGCCTCCCATCTGGGAAATGCTACATCAAGAGGCAAAGCCCCTTGGACATTGGTGGGCGCCAATTCACGAGCACTAGGGAGAGCGCTAGTACTGGGCATTGTTCCCAGAGTTGGAGACATTTCTCCAGAAGCGCTATTTGTCCTTCTTGTTGTACTGGTCCTTGTGTGTGAGGATGGACCAGAATCACTGCTCATTTCTGAGCTATCACTGTCGCTGCTACTAAAGCCCTCGAAATCCACATCGCCATCTGACACTGCACTTTCTTCTCTGTCAGAACATAAAAGTGCATAAGCCTCCTCTGCACTATAATGCTGACGGGCCATTTTATTCATTTTTTTTTTTTTTTTCCGGAAATAGAAAACTTTGACGTGACCAAAAGCCTAATTCTTTAGCCTAACCCTAACTTTAGAATAAACCCTAACTATAGCCTACCAGTAACCCTAACTTTAGCCCCAGCACTAACCCTAACTATAGCACTAACCCTAACCTGCCTTATCTGTTTTTCTTACTTTATAACAGGATCGCTGACTGACACAGCTGTTGGCAGCAGCACTTGTAAAACTGTTTCTCCTCTAATCTCTCACTGACAGGAGATCTGAGGAGAAACAGCGTTTTTATGAGGCAGATCGCCCGGGAAAGTTCATTGCTACAACAAATTTCCCTAGTGATTTGTCTCATTGGCTGGTGTGATGCTGACGTCATTAGGACCTGAACCAATCAGATCTCAATGAGGTCGGGGGTCACAGGAAGCGTTGTGCGCCGGAATCGCCTCATTATAAGGTACATGGGGGTCTCGATGAGGATAAAACCGCCAACCGTAGACAAACGTCGGCGCTGCACAAAGCCCTGCTATCGCCGACATTTATCTACCGTTGGTGGTCACAAAGCGGTTAAATTAAGGGCACCATCATTTCTGTCCAGCCCTATTTCATGAGTTTTATTTTTAAAAAATTCTGTGGAAGCATGGCTGAAAAGCAATGTCTGACTTTCATCTGTTCATTTTCATAGATTTTAGATTTATTATTACTTTTGTCAGATTCAAGTTATTTCTGTGACCATTGTGAGTTTTTCTGTCATTAAATGAGGGGCACCAACAATTTTGACCACGTGTGTAGGATGAGGGAATATTTTGACTCCACAGCCACTTTCCGTAAATTAACATGCAGTGGATGTTGGAGAGTGAAAATTACACATTTGCCATTTTCTTACCCAGCACATAGTGCCCAGATTGTGCTCCAGGAGACACACACCACAAATTAGGTGGATTCTTCTCACTATAATATTGCTAAATACAGGGATCCTAAATGTTGGTGGAGCACACTGCAAGACTCAGAAGTGAGAGCGGATTTTGCTGGATTGGTTTATAGAAACTCTGTTGCTTTTCAACAGCCTTTGAGCCACTAGTAGTGTGGGAACCTCTGTTTTTCCATTGACAGATGATGGACCTGAGTGGGGACTTGTTTTTTGTGAGATGAGAATTGATTTTATTTTCACCTACATAACATTGATTGGTTTCTTTTTATTCGATATTTGGGAGGCAGAATGAACAAACAGTTGAACACCACGTACTACTGGTTCATCCAACAAGGTTTTCTATTAAACTGTGAACTGTCATTGTCTTGTTAAATAAATATACAGTTTTTACATAGCTTGCCATTTTTATGGACAGTTTAAGTAGAAATATTCAAAAATATAAAACTCAAGATATTTTATTTAAAAATAATAGTTTTTTTTTATCTTAGCAGATGACTGTACCAGGAGATCAGAGGGACAGCTGACATCTTCAATTTCTAAATCAGATGATCTTGAGATACTACAAGATACAACTGAAGTGATTGCTATTACTCCAGATATGCCATCATCCATTCACAGCAAAGATCTGTCATCTCATCCTATGAAACAGGTCCCATCTTCTGATTCATTACTGACAACTAAGGAAAATCAAAGTCACAAAAGAAGCATTAAAAAACAAACTGCTCCTAAAGCAAAGAAGTCATTTTCATGTTCAGAATGTGGGAAATATTTTACATGGAAATCACATTTTGTTATCCACCAGAGAACTCACACAGGGGAGAAGCCTTTTTCCTGTTCAGAATGTGGGAAATGTTTTAACCAGAAATGGAATCTTGATGATCACCATATAACTCACACGGGAGAGAAGCCTTTTTCATGTTCAGAATGTGGGAAATGTTTTGCACGTAAATCACAATTTGTTAACCACCAGAGAGCTCACACAGGGGAGAAGCCTTTTTCATGTTTAGAATGTGGGAAATGTTTTAACCTGAAAGGGAATCTTGTTAAGCACCAAAGAACTCACAAAGGAGAGAAGCCTTTTTCCTGTACAGAATGTGGGAAATGTTTTAACCAAAATGGAATCTTGATGAACATCAAATAACTCACACAGGGGAGAAGCCTTTTTCATGTTTAGAATGTGGGAAATGTTTTAACCTGAAAGGGAATCTTGTTAAGCACCAAAGAACCCACACATGAGAGAAGCCTTTTTCCTGTACAGAATGTGGGAAATGTTTTAACCGGAAATCACTTCTTGTTAGACATCAGAGCAGTCACACAGAGGAGAAGCCTTTTTCATTTTCTTAATGTGGGAAATATTTTACTTGGAATTCCACTGTTAATAAACATCAGAGACGTCACATAGGGGAGAAGCCTTTTTAATGTTCATAATGTTGGAATAGTTTTAACCAAAATTGAATCTTCTTAAATGGGTTGTCTCTTGTCATTCCTCATGTTTTTTGTTTTTTTTATAAACTTCTTTATTAGATGATATGACATATTAATATGTAATCAAATATATATCAAAACCATACATTATATGCATATATCTTGAAAATAGAATTTTGCGCTCATCCAATTTCAATTTAACCTTTTGAATGTTACAACAATACTTCATTCGAACCATATACAGAACTAGCAATGAAACAATAAACAAATATTATGACCTCAATATCCCCAAGTTACCAGCTACATCCTCAAGATTGTACCATATTGTCCCCTTAAATGCTACCATTAATTGATTGATCTCTGCTTGTGAATAACTACATTCAATAAAAGTCCTCTATTTTTTTTTAAAAATTTCAGTATTCTTTTCTTTTTGGGATTCTGTATCTATTTTGTCCATCAACATTAGGGATTTTATAGTATCTATCAGTTCTGAAACACTCGGTGGTTTCTTCTCCAGCCAGTGTCTCAAGATACATTTCTTAGCTGCCAGCAGAACAATATGTCCAGCATCGGGAGCACTATATATTTTATTATTTGATTCACTTATCAGGCTAATGAACTGAAAAACAAATGCCTGTACATTTTTGGGTATCTCAACCTTCCAGATTCTCTATGTATTTAATTACCTCGGCCCAGAATCTTTGAATAATTGGGCATTCCCACAAACCATGTAATAAATTGGCCCTGTGTAGACTACATTTTGGACAGCTAGTAAGATAGTGAGCAGGTGCACCATTGTAGGTAAGATTAAAAGCGTATATCGCTTGGTGGATCAGTTTATAATGCATCTCTCTCCACTGCTCATTAATCATTACCTTTCTTATTTTTTTCCATCCGATCAGTATTTTGTTACCTAAGTCTTCATCTGGAATGGATTTATACCAGGTTTTAAACATTTTTGAGCACCATGGTGACTGAATCTGGACACGAATATAGTCATAGATGCTGGAAAGCGATTCCAGGTCTGTACTCTGCCCCATCATGGAATCAAAATAGTTTATTCTTTCTGCCTTCCCCAGGTCTTTCACCAAATTTGTGTAATGTGTCGTAATTTGTAGGAATTGTAAGTATTGATTATTTTGTAATCCAAATTTGCCCGAAAATTCAGACCAACTCAATAATCTTCCCTCTGCCGGTTGTAAGATATCCCCCAGAACCCTGATTCCCTTTTCCTTCCATTCCTTAAAAAGTTTATTTTGTGTTCCTTGTGAAAAGTTTGGGTCTTTCCAAATCATCAAATATTTGGAGACACAGAAAGGGAGATTGAACCGTTTCCTAATAGCTTTCCATGCTCCCAATGTATCTCTGAGCAAACTGCTTGCTTTTACATAGTTTGGTAGATGAGCAAATTTTGTATGTAAGATTGTGTTGAGGTTCAAAGGACTGGCTAGTTCCTTCTCCAGCGCTAGATTGGAAAAATATGATGTGTCCTGTAGCCAGTCCCTAATGTGTCTCATCATCGCTGACAAATTATAAATTCTAATCAAGGGCATCTGCATTCCCCCATCATCTTTTTTCAAAGCCAGTTTACTGTAAGCAATCCTTGGCCTTTTGCCTTGCCAAATAAACTTAGTGAAGGCCGATTGTAATTTTTTCGTGTCAGAGTGCTTTAATAGCAATGGAATGGTCTGCGTTGGGTATAAAAGTCGTGCAAAGCTAACCATTTTTAGCAAGTGCATTCTCCCAAACAACGAGAGGTTTAGATTTCTCCATATTTCCAATTCTAACAATATTTTTTCAATTAAACTAGAATAATTTAATCTATATAGAGATCTAGCATCTCTACCTATTTTCACCCCTAAGTAGATTATATGTTTCTGTGCTACTGAGACTCGAGCAGTTATCTCAGGATCAACTATTTTTTTTTTCAGATATAAGAGCTGGCATTTACTTACATTTATTTTGTATTATGAAAATGAGCCAAAATATGTCAATTTATCGAGTAATCCCTGTAAGTGTCTCCCAGGGTCTGCCATAAACAACAACATATCGTCAGCAAAACATGTTAGTTTATCTTCTACATCCCCCATCTTTATGTGTTCGAAACACTCTGAATTAATCAAATATCGGGCTACGTTGAACAATAACGGTGATAATGGGCACCCCTGCCTTGTTCCCTTTTGCAGGTGAATTGTGTCAGATAGAAAACCTGGGGTGTAAATCTTGGCCTCCGGTGCAGTATACAAAGCTGTAAGATAATTTCTAAAAGTCCCCGTTATTCCAAACTTATCCAATACATTATATAACCATCGCCAATGTATGTTATCGAAAGCTTTCTCAGCATCTAGTGCCAAGAGAGCTGAATTTTCCTTCCCTTTCTCTTCCAGATAGAGACTATCTTGGACCGCTAATACTGTTCTAATATTAAATACCGCTGCCCGTTTTTTTATGAAACCTACTTGGTGTGAACCGATCAATTCTGGTAATAATTCAGCAAGTCTATCCGCCAATATTTTTGACAGAATTTTTATATCCTGGTTTATCAGCGAAATTGGTCTATATGACCCTGGCTCTTTCTCATCTTTTCCTTGTTTGTGAATAACTTTAATATAGGCCATGTTTCCCGAGTCTAGCAAAATTTTGTTGTTTAACGTGAAATTAAAAACTTCGGCTAGAGTATTAGTTATATCATCCTTCAACAATTTATAGAATTCCCCTGGAAGTCCATCCGGGCCAGGGGCCTTATTATTCTTCAAATTTGTTCTCGTTCTGACTATTTCTTCTTTCGTTATTAATCCATTTAAAGTATCTCTGTTTCATTAAGCTGAGGCAACTGTAAGGAGTCAAGAAAGCGAATCCCTTCCGCCATATTCGGGTCTCCTTTTTTGTATAAGGCTGAATAGAAATTGCTAAGAATTGTATTTACTTTTTGGGGTCACCCTGTATAATACCCTCAGAGTCTCTTAAATTATTTATATAAGGCATGTGCCTTTTACCTCTAGCCATTTTTGCCAAAAGAGATCCTGCCTTATTCCCAAATTTAAAGAATTCTGCCGATTTTCTTTGCCCCTTTAATTTTTCTGATCTTTCCAACCAAAGGTCAAATTCTGATTTGGATTGTAACCACCTATCTCTATTAGAAACTGATGGATTATTGATATATTCTGTGTACCTTACTCTAGTTTTTTGACTTGCTTCACTATAGGCTATCCTCGTTTTCTTTTTTAAAGAATTGACATATCCAAATATTCTCCCCCTCAAAACAGCCTTTGCTGTATCCCAGTATAAATGCACTGAATCCCTATGTTCTCTATTATCTATATTTCATATTCTAACCACCAATTTTTTATGATTTTTTGAAAATTTTCATCTTGTGCCAAGAACGTCGGAAATCTCCATAAAATATCAGAGACTTTTGGGAAAGTGTCCTGCAAGGATAACGAGACCGGGGTATGATCCGAAATAATTAGATCTAGAATGTTATTATCATTCAACCTATTCACTAAGTCTTGAGAGATCAGAAAATAATCTATTCTAGACCAAGAGTTGTGAACCGGTGAAAAATGAGTAAATTCTCGATCTATTGGATGAGATGTACGCCAAATATCTATCAACCCAGTGCTTTCTAGGAATGGTGCCACCACTCTGTCACTTGATCTACTACTATCTGTCTGTTTCATTCTAGATCTATCTTCAATGTTACTCACAACTGTGTTAGTCACCACCAATGATTATCTTTTCCTCCTCTTCTTCCAATATTTGAGTTTCCAGCTCTCTAAAAAAAACTTTATTGTTCCCATTTGGAGCATATATGTTATATAATCTAACCCTGCCCACCGGGGTGTCTAATAATACTCTTATTTTCCTTCCAGATTTATCTGAATCCCAAGATATGTCATTCCTCATGTTTGCTGACAAAAGGATAAAACTAAACTTTATTAATTCCAAATGTAAAACTATACCCGTAACTCACCCCCTGAAGGTTAGTCAGGTGACTAATAGAAAAAACATATACCCCACATCTCAGTATATAGGGTGAGGTGACGTATACACACTCACTCTCCAAGCCTCTCATTTCTATGGGTTTCATCGTCCTCACCAAAGGCGACTCATCAGGAGACTATTTAATATTGACCTATATTCAAGCGAGACTAAACAAAGAAAAAACTATATCATGTATCATGTTATCCGAAACAGTCAGAAAACTAGCCACATATAGGCAGATCCCAGATCTCAAACTTCGCAAGTTTATAAGCCACTCCAGTGTCAGGAATAGATAGTATGTGAAAATACAGTATAATTCTTGTGTTTTCTCCTATAGGGACTGCCATATTTTGGTATTGTAACAGCTGTTAATTAGTAGTGCAGACAAATTGTCCTAGACGAAACTCTGTTTTCAGACGGCCCAATATATACCACTCAGGGAAAACTTACCTGCTCCAAAGATCATTAGCAGCTTCTAACTAATGGCCATGCTGCGGTCTGTCAGGGAATGAGTGCAATATCGTTATAAAGACTAGGGATATGTGCAACCATAATGTCTGGAAGATCTGTGCCATTATTTGTGCAAATCAAGTTTATTGAATTTAGTTGGATATACAATTCAAGTTTGATTATTATTGATAAACAAAAATATATCACTTGACTAGAAGCATATGTATAGTAATGATATGTCATTTGAAGTGAATTTGAGCTTAACATCAAGTTTGTCACAACTTCTCATCATTAATAGAAATTATTTAGACAATAAAATCAATAAAAGAGATCATTGAAATAACAGCAACAATGTTACTATGCTTAATCACGAATAAATAAATACTCAAAGTGAAATTTCAAGGGAGGAAGAGAGAGAGGATGGAAAGGAGAGAGTAGCAGAAGGAGAAATAGTTAAGGAGAGAGGAGGGGAGGAAAGTTATGTGGTATAGGGGAGGAGGAATACAAATCTATGGGCAGCACGGTGGCTCAGTGGATAGCACTACAGCCTTGCAGCGCTGGAGTCCTAGGTTCGAATCCCACCAAGGACAACATCTGCAAGGAGTTTGTATGTTCTCCCCGTGTTTGCGTGGGTTTCCTCCGGGTACTCCGGTTTCCTCCCACATTCCAAAAACATACAGATAGGGAATCTAGATTGTGAGCCCCTTCGGGGACAGCGACGATGATATGTGCAAAACTGTAAAGCGCTGCGGAATATGTTAGCGCTATATAAAAATAAAGATTATTATTATCTCCATGCCAGGCCGACCCATAACTCTCAGACAGCACAAGAGAGGACCAAGGACCGGATCTATTAATTCCGCAGTCAGGATAGTCCAGGTGTAAATTGTCTCTGTTGTGGAGGCGCTCAAACTAGATGTAAGTATTAATCAGGGTCCTGACAACCAAGAGTCTTGTTCTGGAGTTTCCCTGAATACAATCCAGGGCACCCAGGTATTGTAAACTTTGTCAGGATCTGACAACCAAGAGTCTTGTTCTGGAGTTTCCCTGAATACAATCCAGGGCACCCAGGTATTGTAAACTTTGTCAGGATCTCCTGTTATTTGACCCATCATTTGCTCCATTCTGTAGATGTCATTGAGTTCAGCTACAAATTCAGAACGTGAAGGAGATTTCTCTTGTTTCCAAGTCTAGGAATCAGATTCCTAGTGGCAGTGAGAAAATGTCTGAGGAGATTCTTCTTAAACTTTGAGATCGATACGTCACTTAGAGATAAGAAAGCTACTTCCATTGTGGGTCTGATCTCAGAAATGGATAATTTATTGTATAGTTCAAAGATCGCTGACCACAATTTCTTTATAGGCGGGCAGTCCCACCAAGTGTGTGTATAGGTGCCTTCTTCTCTTAAACATCTCCAGCAAGTATCTGGAGTCATCGGAAACATAGAATGGACAGTAGAAAGGCATCTATACAACCTTGATAAAATCTTATAGCTCCTCTCCTGCGACGTCGAGCATATTGACGACATGAACCTAAATAAAAGGATCTTTGCTCTGTCCTCAAGTTGATAGAGATTTCCCCAAGTCGAACTCCCACTTTGAGAAGAATGCTGGGAAGTCGTGTAAAGGGGTTTGTCCCTCTTGAAAGAGTCTGTACAGGGGAGTGGCTTAGCAACCCAAGGAACAAGACATGTGTTCAGAGAGCTCCTGCAATAACTGTTGAAATCTGGAAAAAAGGGAACCCCAAGTTAAAGAGGAGATTATCAACGGCACTTGGGACCACCCCTGGACCCTCGGGTGCTAAAACCAAGGGAAGTAGGAGACCCAGCTCCCCCAAGCAGAGAGACGGGGCGGCTGGAGGAACCCCAGACGGGAAGATCGGACACCCTGAGGAGAATAGGAGCCGGTGGTCTGATCCGCAGAAACGCCGTTCTCTAACTTTACAGGCTCCCTGCTTCTAACAGGACTCCTGCGTTCTAGCTCATTCGCCACCCGGCACGCTCCCCCTGCCGGCTTCTGACGTGGATCCAGCTGCAACTGGCCTCATCTAAATCGAAGCCGAGGCCTCGGTCCTCCTCCCGACCACCTGGGTGAGGAGACGTTCTCGCCAGCTAACACCCGACAGTGAGTACTTACTAACGTGCAGTGGGGAGGCTCCTCTTGATTGGCTGCCTGTTGGGGCTGGAGAAGCGAGGCAGAGGAGACGGCCGGAGTCTGGGCCTGAAGCGCTTCCCGCCATGTGTAGTCGCCATCTTGTTCACCACGCGGAGGTACTGAGGGAAGAGTGGCAGAGGCGAGAGGAGATGGAGGGCATCGCTGCGATTTGTGGCCAAAGCCTTGGCCGAGGCTCGGTTACAGAGGGAGCGCAGCGACTCCCCCTTCCCTCTACACATAACGCCAGGCATAGTGGCAGAAAGCAGTGCATGATCAGGCAGAGCACTAGATTAAAAGAATCACTGCTTTGCAGTCACTGAGAGGAGGGAGATCAGCAACACCTCTGTTTTTCCTTGGGGACGCTGTGTGGGGAGAGAGGATAAAGGATATAATAGTGGGATCTGTAATAGACCAACTAGCCCATTATAAGCCCACATAGGGATCTTTATAGTATATATAACTTCAGGCCTCAGAGCCCCTTACACCACCTCTGGAGTGCCTGGTGGATTTCTTTCCAGACCATAACTTCTGGATCAACTTAACTACACGCAATAGAAGTGGCCCTAAGGAGGCTAATTGTTAAATCACGTTACTAAAAGGCTTATCACAGAGCCCCACAATAAAGCCTGACTCATCTTCGTTCCCCTCATATGACAGTGCAAATTGCACCTAATATGCCTTTTTAAGCTACATAACTTGCTGGCAGGGGGGAAATAGCAGCAATCTGGCAAAACTTATTCTCTGAACCTACAAATATTAACCATGGGGAAAACTGCAGTAAAAGCCCTGAAGAGCTCTTCTAGAACAGCAAAATCTCTAACACAGGCTGATGTAGACAAATTCTTGAAAAAACAGGCCACCCTTCCCGACCCTATCAAATCACCGGGACATACCGATTCACAGCGAGAAGAGGACTCTGATTCAGAATTAGAGAGTGACTCTGATAGAGGTGGAGTAGGGAGAGACGCTCTAGTGACCCGCTCATTCATCAAAAGAATTCTCTCAAAAGTCATGGAACCTATCGGAAGGGAATTAGCTGAAATAAAACAAGATTTGTCACAACAGGGCCACAGGCTTGAAGCTGTTAAAAGTCATCAGACTGTACTAACCAACAATCTAACAACATATATGATTGCCTTTGTGAGCATGAAAACCAGATACATATGATCCAAACAACGCTAGAAGACCACGAAAACCGTGAACGTAGAAACAACATCCGTATTAAGGGGCTCCCAGAATCAGTGGCTTTTGAAGCACTAACTAAAGCATCAACAGAGATCTTTAGCAATCTATTGCTAGATGATGATCCCAGAGACATAGTACTTATTAGAGTGCATAGATCTCTACACCCCAAGCCCAAACAGGGGGAACTTCCAAGAGATGTGTTAGGCCGCTTCCTTGATCACCGGGTGAAAGACCTGATCCTCCGCAGAGCACGTGAAGCGCAAGAAATAGTATACGAATTGGAGGGATCCAATGGCTGGATATCCTTAAGGACAAAAATGTCCAGGAAGGATGGAAAATCTTGAAAAATGAGATTCTCAAAGCACAATCGTTAACAATTCCGAAAAGAGGGAAGAATGGGAAGCATTTAAGGAAACCAGAATGGATGAACATAGAACTTAAACACATGCTAAAAAGGAAGAAAGAAATGTTTATCAAATGGAAAGAGGGAGGCATATCTAAAGAAGAATATAATGCCGTCTGCAGAACCTGCAGGGCACAAATCAGATTATCTAAAGCTGACAATGAATTAAGGCTTGCAAGTGACGTCAAAAGCAACAAAAAAGGATTTTGGGGATACGTCAAAAGTAAAAGAAAAGTCAAAGATGCTATAGGATTTTTACAGGATGAAAATGATGAAATGGTAAGTCAGGATGTTGAGAAAGCTGAACTTTTAAATTCCTATTTTGCATCTGTTTTCTCTCAGAAAGGAAATGTAACATCAACTGATCTTTACTGTCCTATTAAAGGAATAGAAGAATCCAGGATATCTATAAACAGAAAGACAGTGAGGAAACATAAATTAATTCAAGTCTCCAGGTCCAGATGAATTACACCCCAGGGTACTGAAGGAGATAGCAGAAGAAATTCTTGAACCACTGTCCATAATCTTTGAAAATTCTTGGAGAACAGGAGAAGTCCCAGAAGACTGGAGAAGAGCAAATGTTGTTCCTATCTTCAAAAAGGGGAAGAAGGTGGACCCAGGGAACTACAGGCCGGTGAGTCTGACTTCTATACTAGGAAAGATCTTTGAACAAATTATTAAAGAACATGTATGCAAGTACCTGGATAAGAATGAAGTGATTAAACAGAGTCAGCATGGGTTTGTAACTAATAAGTCATGTCAGACTAACTTAATTTCCTTCTATGACAGAATCACTGACTGGGTGGATCAGGGAAATGCTGTAGATATAGTATATCTTGACTTCAGCAAAGCATTTGACAAAGTATCTCACACAATCCTTATTGAAAAAATGACTAAGTATGGAATGGACAAGGCAACTGTTAGGTGGATTCATAACTGGCTTAGTGATCGGACCCAAAGAGTGGTTGTAAATGGCTGCACATCCAGTTGGAAGAATGTCTCAAGTGGGGTACCACAAGGCTCTGTTTTGGGCCCTGTATTGTTCAACATCTTTATCAATGATTTAGATGAAGGAATTGAGGGTAAACTGATCAAATTTGCTGATGACACAAAGCTAGGAGGGGTAGCTAATACTAGAGAAGAGAGAGAGAGAGGATTCAAAAAGATATACATAAACTGGAGCAGTGGGCAGCAACTAACAGAATGGATTTTAACAGGGAAAAATGCAAAGTACTACATCTGGGCAATAAAAATGAAAAAAGCATATACAAAATGGGAGGAATAGGGCTAAGTAACAGCACATGTGAAAAAGACTTGGGTATACTAATTGATGACAGACTGAACATGAGTCAACAGTGTGATGCAGCAGCAAAAAAGGCAAATGCAATTCTAGGATGTATCAACAGAAGCATACAGTCTAGGTCACGTGAGGTCATTATTGCCCTCTACTTCTCTTTGGTCAGACCTCATCTGGAATACTGTGTCCAGTTTTGGGCACCACATTTTAAAAAAGACATCAAGAAACTGGAGCAAGTTCAGAGAAGAGCCACCAGAATGGTGACCGGTCTGCAAACCATGTCCTATGAGGAACGGTTGCAGGATTTGGGAATGTTTAGCTTGCAAAAAAGAAGACTGAGAGGAGACTTAATAGCTGTCTACAAATATCTCAAGGGCTGTCACATTGTAGAAGGATCATCTTTATTCTCATTTGCACAAGGAAAGACTAGAAGCAATGGGATGAAACTGAATGGGAGGAGACACAGATTAGATATTAGAAAAAACTTTTTGACAGTTAGGGTGATCAATGAGTGGAACAGGCTGCCACAAGAGGTGGTGAGTTCTCCTTCAATGGAAGTCTTCAAACAGAGGCTGGATAGACATCTGTCTGGGATGATTTAGAGAATCCTGCTTTGAGCAGGGGGTTGGACCAGAAGGCCCAGGAGGTCCCTTCCAACTCTACCATTCTATGATTCTATGATTCTACAAAAGTGCGCAAGTGAGTCTCTTCCAAGACCTATCCGCCATGACGCTTAAAAAACGGAAAATTCTAAAAACCCATGGTTCATATTTCCCTACAGGTCCTAGTTTACTACCCGCACTTGAAATGTTGTTATCTTAATGTAAAAATTCCTCATATGACTGTGGGTAAAATCTCATTGAACTTTCAGAAACTAAAGCAAGACCCCCCCAAGAAGCCTGCAAGATCGATGTGCAAGATAGATAATATTGTTTGTTATAACTTTTTGAACATTGTGATGATCATAGATTTCATCTTGTTTTTTCCATTCTTCCTTTTCTGTCTTTCCCGCCTCTCTTGGTATCTCTCTCCCCTCACCCCTTACCCCGGTCCGAGCATCAAAAGGCATTTGAATCAACTGCGGACATACACTCAAAGAATTCTTAACCGCCACACCACCCATATCCATGGCTGCACATGATACGGTAATTATTTTTGCCTCCTTTAACGCTAATGATCTAAACTCTCCAAATTCCAGATGGCAGACATTAGACGCTCTTAAGCGTCAAAAAGCAGATATATTGATGGTCCAAGAAACACACTTCAAACCAGATAAACTCCCTAATTTTGAACGGACACACTATGACATGTGGTACCACGCCACGACAAATCAGGTAGGCCCGAGAGGCACCTCTGTGGCGATAGAGAGAGGGTACCTTTTCAGATGCATAAGACAATGATAGACACTAATGGCCGATACGTATTCGTCAAAGGTCTCCTGGCTGGGAACCTGTTTACTATCTGTAGTCAATACGCCCCTAATAAAAAGCACTTGAAATGGCTATTGGCAACCCTCAGTAAAATAGAAGACTTCAGAGAAGGAACTCTAATAATAGGGGGGGACTTAAATCTGGCACTAGATCCCATGATCGACACAACAAAAAAGAAAAGTGCAATTTCTCAAAGATCTTGCTAGAATTAAAAAGAAACTGGGGTCTATGCAGATGTTAGACGCGTGGAGACACTTGCACCCAAGCGACAGAGACTACACATACTATTCTCACCCACACATGACTTACCACAGACTGGACTATGTCTTTATCCCCAGACAGCTACTCTCAAACGCACGGGCGTCAGACATACTACCCAATGTGAACTCAGATCATTCTATAGTGTCCCTCGAAATGACGCCTGTCAGGCCTTTCTCCATAAATAAGGCATGGCAACTGAATGAATCAGTACTGTCGGATCCAGAAGTTCATACACCAGTCATTAAAACTCTTAATCAATATTTTGACCAAAATGACACAGGGGAAGTCGCAGCCCCGATTTTGTGGGAAGCACATAAATCGGTAATAAGGGGAGAACTAATATCCATCGCCTCGTATCAAAATAAACAACGCCAACAGGAGATAAAAACTCTATATGAAGAGATATTTAAACTGGAGACTGAACATAAAAAACAAACAAGCACCGCATTACTGCATTTATTATCTAAGAAAAGACAGCATCTGAAAGACATCTTAAATAAAAAATCAGCAAAATGGTATGCCTCGTGGCGGACTAGAATGTTCGTGCACGGAGACAAAGCCACTAAGTTTATGCTCTCAAGAATACGAAAACGCCAAACCCGTACCTACATCCACTCAAAATGCCAAACGGGCTGTGTACCCAAGCTTATACGCAAATAGTCAGAATTTTTGGAATTCTATAAGAAGTTGTATAATTTACGCCCGGCGGAATCAAAGCTAGATAAACAGAAAAGAGAAAAAGATATTAACGACTACTTGTCTCGCCTTAAACTGCCTCAGCTGACAGATACGCAACAAAGCCAGCTGACTAGGCCTTTCAATATGGATGAGGTCCGATCTGCCCTGTCAAAGAGCCCAGCCGGGAAGGCACCGGGACCTGACGGGCTATCAGTAATATACTACAAATCTTTCCCCTCGATACTCGCCCCTCACCTACTGAATATGTGCAATGCCATCCTGGGTGAGGATCTTTTCCCCGCCCAGGCTCTGGAAGCTAAAATATCGCTAATCTACAAAGAAGGTAAAGACCAAGAACAATGCGGTAGTTACAGGCCGATTTCATTGTTAAATGTCGACCTGAAGCTATTTGTAGGTATGCTAGCACGTAGAATTGCCGAGTTTTTGCTGACAATAATCTCCTTGAACCAAACGGGTTTTGTGGGAGGGAGAGAGGGGAAAGATAACGCACTCAAAGTGTTGCATCTTATGCAATATGCAAAAAAGAGTAAACTTCCACTAGTGGAACAGACACGGAGAAGGCCTTTGACAGGGTGGATTGGACCTACTTGGAGGCTGTGCTATTGACATTTGGATTCCCAAGCCAGTTAATCTCAACTATAATGAAGCTATGCAAGGATCCAAAAGCCCGCATTGGAATCAATGGCTCACTAACTGACACTTTTACCATTAAAAATGGCACACGGCAGGGCTGCCCGCTGTCACCATTGCTTTTTGTGCTGGCTATAGAGCCCCTGCTAAGAGATGTGCAACTGAACGCAGAAATAGAGGGCATTAGAATTGGAAAAGTGCACTATAAGACAGCGGCTTTTGCTGATGACTTGCTGATGAAGACGACAAAACCGCTTCAAAGCTTTCCGGCCCTCATGAAAATCCTGCACGAGTATAGTAGTCTCACAAATTTTAAGGTAAATATGTCCAAATCTGAGGCATTGGATCTAAATGTGCCGCAACGTACTCTTAATAAATTGAAGACCCTGTATCCATTTACATGGCCCGAGAGCAATATTACTTATCTGGGGATTAAAATTAGTAGATCTGATAAAGAGCTTTTTGCTCACAATTATCTTCCTTTACTAGATCATGCCGCTGCTACCATTAAGTCCTGGAGGGACCCATTCCTATCATGGATGGGCAGAAAAAATTTATTAAAAAGCCTGATATTACCGAAATGTACCTACATGTTTCAAATGCTGCCCATTCATATTCCGGATTATTATCTAGCTAAAGTAAACTTCCTATTTTCCAAATATCTATGGAGGAGCTCAAAACCTCGTATAGCTCTGCGCACACTGGCCCTACTTAAAACGAGAGGCGGTATGGGAGCTCCTGATATCAGGAAATATTATTATGCAGCAGTACTGTCACGGTCGGTTAACATTATCCGAGGAACACAGGATAAACAGTGGCTGGCAGTGGAAGAAGAGCTTTCACCCCTACCAATTAGATCGCTCTTATTGACCTTTACAGGACAGGACCCACTCCCTCCGCAGACAAACATACACGCACCCTACTCAAGGTATGGTCAAAAACGCATAATATTCTTATGCCACCTTCGTCACCTATCCTAACACTTGCAGACGTCTTGGCTCTTCCAACGAAAATCCTCACCAAAGGAGAGTTTTGCAAACACAAAATATCAATAGATCAGTTAATGGTGGATGGGGCGCTCCTCTCGCTATCTGAGGTTCGAAAACTACCTGGTCTTGCAAATATGACTTTTATACAATATTCCGCACTAAAAGTAACACTGAAAAAGATGCAATACAACACCGATATTTTACGCAAATCCACACCATATGAAATCCTATGCACCAAGTCTGCCAGACCCACAAAGGTGCTGTCTATATTATACCAAGCACTCTTATCAGAAAACATCTGCTTAAAGAGAGCTTTTATAGCAAAGTGGGAAAAAGACCTTGGTCATACGTTTTCACAAGAACAAATACTCCATATATACAAACACTCTCATGGCCCGACGAAGTGTGTAAAAACTCAAGAAAATTCTTATAAAGTAATGCCAAGGTGGTATATTTCACAGACGCAGTTCCAGGCTTGGCGTGTAAGCCTGCATACTAATTGCTGGAGATGCGAAACCGGGGATGGCGACTACCTCCATCTGTGATGGTCCTGCCCAATTATAAGACGCTTTTGGGTACTAACGGAGAAAATAATTAGGGACATAACGGGGAAAAAGGTAATATTAACACCCGAATCTGCGTTATTGAATTTGCCGGCGTGCCCGGAGCACAAACAGATTGCCGCTCTTGTACACCAAATTATAGCAGCAGCCAAGCTTTTGATATCCGTGTATTGGAAAACCACAAACAGCCCTACACTACGTGAAATGCTACACAAAATAGATCAACTGTATTATATGGCGGAATTGGTGGCCCGCGTTAACCATGCACAGACAAGCTTCGAAAGCACTTGGTGACATTGGACTCTATACAGATTGAGTGATAGCTTTGTCGCAGTACAACAAATGTAAAATAACTTCAAGCTGACATGAGATGGCCCGGAAGAATATACCCTATCCCCTTTCCCCTATACCTTCTCTTTCCTCCTCCTGACTTTACCCTTATTCTTTTGTCTACCTTTCTTAACCTAGTTGATTAATGGAAATGTTATTTTATCTTATAAGAATGCAAATGTCTATGCTACTTTAGATAGCTACAAGCTGACAATTTTTCTTTCTAGTTAGATCAGGCAAGACGTAAGCGCTGTTTGTTGAGACATTATTGCCATTTGGAATGATTTGTCTGATACTATTTGGAACACTAACCCTTGTTTGCTTTTCGGCATTTATTCTGTTATTGACTCTTTTAAAAACCTAATAAAAGACCATTGAAAAGAAAAGATACGCCCCCGGGAACAGGAATAACAATCTACCCTGGTAATTACACCTGTTACACACGCACTGGGACAGGTAGAAATGTGAAAAATTTCACTAAGGGGTTTTGCTCAGATTTCAGTACCACTACTGCAAATCTAATCAATCATATGGTTTCCCTGGGTGACATATATTGCATCTGTGGAGATACGAAAATACGTAGTAGGCTAGAAGGTGTTTGGGTAGGCCAATGTGCCCTGGCAAAAGTCCTAATGCCATTCCATCTTTTTTCCTTACACCCATGTCCCGTCACCCAGTGGACAAAAAGGGAAAAGACCAAAAAGAGAAAATGTTCCTAAAGGCAGCTTTGATCCACATGTCTATGTAGACACCATAGGTGTGCCAAGGGGGGTACCTGATGAGTTTAAAGCCAGAGAACAAGTTAAGACTGGATTTGAGTCACTACTGCCAATGATAACTGTAAACAAAAATGTTGATTGGATAAATTACATCTACTATAACCAGCAGAGATTTGTTAACTACACCCGGGATGCTCTGAAAGGTTTGGCAGATCAGTTAGGCCCCTGTTGTGAATACTCTGGAGGCAACTTCTGAGCTGGGGCTCCCTCCGGTGGTTGCTGAGGGTAATGAACTAATTGCTGAATGGCCTTCAGCTGGCTCTGAATGGTCTGATATAAGTGACATAAGTTCCCATCAGCCTTGCCGGTAATCAATTGTTCTTCCTGGTCTTGCTTGGAGCTCAGCTTGCATTCCTGCTCTCATTCAGATAAGTGATTTGCTGTTTTTTTTTCCTCTGGTTGGATTTTTCTTGCTTTTTTGCTGCTTGCAGTAGACTTCAGCCTGGTCCCCTTTTGGGGCCTGGCGCTTCAATTGTGCTCATTTTGTGTTTGCAGTTTTGCTCTGTTCCTTTGTCACTTTTTATTTGCTGAATTGCTGTGTGTTACACCAGAGATCTGATTTAGGTGGTAGAGATCGTGTGATCTCAGGTTTTTTGTTAATCAGAAGTATTGGTATTTTTGTCAGGGTTTTTTTGGGTCCCAGCGTTTGCTCATTCTATTTTCTATCTGTGTCCGTATTTTCTTCTTGTCTAACCACCATTACATGTTTGGGGGCTTCCTATTTCTTTGGGGTTCTGATACGGGCCGATAGCTTTCATCTTTCTGCCTTTAGGTGTAGCTATCTCTCCGGCTGCGACGAGGCGTCTAGGATCACCGTAGTTATGCTCCACGGCTACTTCTAGTGTTGCGGTTAGTTTAGGGTCCAGCAGTCCAATAGGTTCCAGCCTCTCTGGTGTATTGCTACTTTGCTATTTTTGCTATTTCTCCTCAGCTACCGAATCATAACAGTATTACCGGCTAAACTGAAAATTATATGGTACTCAACAGAAGGGAAAAATAGTAAAAGAAAAAAAGGGAGTTGTCAGAAATTTTTTTTTTCTGTTTGTTGCATTTTTTCCCTCTTTTTCTCTGGGTGCTGAGGAGGAATTTTTTTTATTTTTTTTCCGCAATGGAGTTTGCACAGTTGTCTGGCCGTGTGGAGCAGCTTGCCACTGAGGTTCAGATTATTGCTATCTTGCTAGGTTGCCGGTTGTGGAACCTAGGATCCCCATGCCAGATTTGTTTTTGGGGGATCGGTCCAGATTTCTGAATTTCAAAAATAACTGTAAGTTGTTTTTTGCCTTAAAGCCTAAGTCCTCAGGGAACGCAGCACAGCAGGTTCAAATTGTCATCTCTCTGCTGCGTGGCGAACCTCATGATTGGGCTTTTTCCCTGACACCTGGGGATCCTGTTTTGAATGATGTTGATGTATTTTTTCAGGCTCTGGGGTTATTGTACGATGAACCTAATGTCACTGATCAAGCTGAAAAAACCTTGTTGGCATTAAATCAGGGTCGTGAAGACTCTGAGCTGGACTGTCAGAAATTTCGAAAGTGGGCAGTCCTGACCAAATGGAATGATGATGCTTTGGCAGCCCTTTTTCCGAAGGGTCTGTCAGAAAATGTAAAGGACGTTATGGTGGGATTCCTTGTTCCCTCTGGTCTCAATGATTCTATGTCTTTGGCTATTCAAATTGACAGACGTTTGCGTGAGCGCAGAGGTATGTGTGAGATAGTGTTGCCTTGTGAACCAGCTCCTGAGCCCATGCAGTGTGATGGAGTGACTTCTGGGGCTCAGCATCATGAGTTTCAAAAGCGCAATGGGTTATGTTTCTACTGTGGTGACGCTTCTCATGCTATTTCCGTCTGCCCAAGCATGGAGGACGTTTTGCACGCTCAGTTGTCTTGGGTAGTGTTCAGACTAAATTTCTGTTACCCTGATTTGCTCCCTGTCCACATTTTCGGCTCAGGCTTTTGTTGATTCAGGAGCAGCTATTAACCTGATGGATTTTGACTTTGCCAAACGTTGTGGTACCATGATACCCCTGCGGAAGTCTATTCCTTTACTTGGTATTGATTCTACCCCTTTGGCGGAGAATAAACCCCAGTTTTCTACTCAGGTGATAATGAGGGTTGAACCAGATCATCAGGAGACTTGCAAATTTCTGGTGCTGCATAATCTGCATGACATTATTGTACTGGGTTTCCCTTGGTTACAGACTCATAATCCTGTTTTGGATTGGAAATCTGTGTCTGTGACCAGTTGGGGCTGCCAATGTGTTAATACTGACACTTCTAATTTTTCTGCCTCTCCCCAGTCTCAGGATGTCCCTGACTTTTTGATTGATTTTTCGGATGTGTTTAGTGAGAGCAAGTCTGCATCCTTACCTCCTCACAGGAGCTATGACTGCGCTATTGAGTTAGTGCCTGGTGGTAAATTTCCTAAAGGGCGCCTTTTTAATTTATCTGTACCTGAACACGATGCTATACGATGTTATATCAAGGAGTCTTTGGAGAAGGGTCATATCAGACCATCCTCTTCACCCTTGGGCGCCATTTTTTTCTTTGTGGCCAGAAAGGATGGTTCATTGAGGCCGTGTATTGATTATTGCCTCCTAAATAAAATCGCTGTTAAATATCAATATCCGTTACCCTTGATTTCTGACCTATTTTCCACAGTGAAAAGTGCTAGCTGGTTTACCAAGCTTGACCTCAGGGGGGCGTATAACCTTATTCGCATTAAGCACGGGGATGAATGGAAGACGGTGTTTAATACCCCAGAGGGGCATTTTGAGTACCTAGTGATGCCTTTTGGGCTTACTAATGCTCCTTCCGTCTTCCAATCCTTCATGAATGATATTTTCAGGGATTCTGTGGATACATTTCTGATCGTTTATTTGGATGATATCTTGATTTTTTCCAACGACTGGGACTCTCATGTGAAACATGTTCGGACTGTGTTCCAGATTTTGAGAGAGAATGCACTGTATGTGAAGGGATCAAAGTGTCTTTTTGGCGTACAGAAGGTCTCATTTCTGGGATTCATTTTGTCTCCGTCTGTTATTGAAATGGACCCGGTCAAGGTTCAGGCCATCTGTGATTGGGTTCAACCTACTTCATTGAAGGCTCTTCAGAGATTTTTGGGTTTTGCCAATTTTTATCGTAAATTTATTGGTAATTTCTCCGGTATTTTTAAACCATTGACTGATTTGACCAAAAAGGGTTCCGATGTTGTGAATAGTCCTCCTGAGGCAGTTTCTGCGTTTCAGGAACTTAAGCAGAGATTCATTTCTGCTCCTGTTCTACGGCAGCCTGATGTTTCTCTGCTGTTTCAGGTGGAGGTTGATGCCTCTGAGATTGGGGCAGGTGCCGTTTTGTCCCAAAGGGATCCAGAGACCTCTAAGAGTAACCCTTGTGCCTTTTTCTCTCGAAAATTTTCTCCAACTGAACGTAATTATGACGTGGGTAATCGGGAGTTATTGGCCATGAAGTGGGCCTTTGAAGAGTGGAGACATTGGCTGGAAGGAGCCAAACATCAGATGGTGGTCCTCACGGACCATAAGAACCTGGTTTATCTTGAATCAGCCAACCGACTTAATCCTAGACAGGCCAGGTGGGCCTTGTTTTTCAAACGTTTTAATTTTGTGGTTTCTTTTCTTCCGGGCACTAAGAATGTTAAGGCGGATGCCCTCTCGAGGAGTTTCTTTGCGGATTCTCCTGAGTTATCAGATCCTGCTGTTATTTGAAAGAGGGTGTAGTTCTTTCCGCCATCTCACCCAATTTGAGACTGGCTCTGGAGGGGTGCCAGGAGGATAAACCTGAACGCTGCCCTGTTGGGAAATTGTTTGTCCCAGACCAGTGGAAGAAGAGTGTGATGTCTGAGATTCATTGTTCCGCGTTGGCTGGTCATCCCGGGATTTTTGGTACCAGAGACTTGGTGAGTCGGTCCTTTTGGTGGCCTACTTTGTCTCGTGATGTCAGGGACTTTGTGCAGTCCTGTGGGACTTGCTCTCGCTCCAAGCCTTGCTCTCGTTCTAGTGGTTTGTTAATGCCATTACCTGTACCCAAGAAGCCATGGACCCATATTTCTATGGATTTTATTTCCGACCTCACTGTCTCTCAGAGAATGACCGCTATCTGGGTAATCTGTGATAGGTTTTCCAAGATGATACATCTTGTGCCATTACCTAAGTTGCCTTCCTCCTCCGAATTGGTGCCTTTGTTCTTTCAGCACGTGGTTTGGTTACATGGCATTCCGGAGAACATTGTGTCTGACAGAGGAGTCCAGTTTGTTTCCAGATTTTGGAGGACTTTTTGTTCTATGGTTCAAATAGTTTTTATTATAGCATTTATGTAATACAAAAGGCAACAAACAAGTTGCGTAAACAGTTACAGAGCAGTGCCTCTCTCGGCAATGAAATAAAGCAAGTACATCTAGAATACAAGACAATCTCCAGCACCGAATTATACAGTAATGTTTAGAAACATAGCATTCAGTAGTATTCCGGGCTCTGGTAAACTCGTAGAAACATTGTTCACAATACCCAGGTACTTTGCTTTAATAAACTTCAAGAACAAAATGAGAGCGGACAACATCCACCATCAAAGAAAAATATAGGAAGAAACTGAAAAGAGTAAAGAAAAGCAAAAGCCAAAGAAAAAGAAAAGAAGAGGAAGAAAAGACAATAGAAGAACAAGGATAGAGAAATGTCCGACCCTCGCCGATCCACCCGGCCACTCATTGCCCATATCCATCAGAAAGTCTATTCACCGCCACCTACTTCTACCCCTGGAAGCCTCAACAGCCCTGGGAAAGCCAATCCCGGAACTCCGGAGAGCCCCTAAATGCCACCCAATCACTCCACATTCGCAAATAGGACTCAGACCTCCCTGCATCGGCTGCCCTAAGCTCCTCCATGTAACGTATGTCGTCCATGAGTTTCACCCATTGGATTCTCGAGGGTGGATGGACAGATCTCCAATTCCTGGGGATCAATTGACGGACCGCCTGCAGAAAGAAATGCAGGAGCCCTTTTTTAATGAGCTGCACCCTTCCGGGATCATTGATAGAAGGGCCATTTCTAATGTGACTGAGACGGATCCCCCACTAAATTTAGAAAACAATAACCCCACCTCCCTCCAAATTGGGACTATCTTGGGGCATTCCCACCAAATGTGGACGAAGGAGCCATAGCCACTGCCGCAGCGCCAGCACTCATCAGTACAAGTGGAGTACATCTTCGCCAGTCTAGAAGGGGTTCTGTACCAGCAAGACAACAGTTTGTAATTCGCCTCCTGAGCGCGGCCAGCTATTGTGCCCTTGTGAGTCATGTGGAAAGCTTTAAACCATAAGTCCAGCGAGAATGTTCTACCCAACTCCCGTTCCCAACTACTCACAAATGGGGGCAAAGAGTCCCCTGTCTCTCCCGCAACCAAGAGGCGATACACCAAAGAAACATCATGGACAGGAGCAGTCCCACCTGTACATAGCTGTTCAAAGTCTGTAAGTCGCAAACGTGGGCGGACCAGTGCCTCCAATGAGGAGGCATAACTACGCATCTGGAAGTATACCAACCACGCGCCTGCTGTACCAGCTCCCGTCACCAGGATGTCCCCAAAGCCAACGTAACCTGATTGCGTGTAAAAATTGCGCAGGGAAAAAACCCAGGTGTCAAAAACCGGCAGAGCAGGGAACCCCCTCATCAAAGATGGGCAGGCAGCATTACCAACAAGGGGCGTCAAGGGACCAGGAACCGACACTAAACCGACCCCGGGCGCGAAGCCGTCCCATATAGTCAGCAATGTCCTCAAGATCAGGGACAAGTCTCCATCGCGATAGCGTGCCAATTTTGGCAGCCAAAATATGCCCTGTGCCGCTACTGGGCCGTTATGTCTCTCTATTTCTACCCATAGTTTTTCCTTCCCTCGATAAGTCAGGTCTAGGACTTTCTTGCAAACAGTGGCTCTATAATACAACAGAAAGTCCGGTAATCCGACCCCCCCATTCAGTTTTGGGCGGATCAAAATAGAATGCCGTATGCGCGGACGGGAGGACCCCCACACGAACCTCGAAGCTGCGCGCCGTAATCTATCAAAAAAGGGTCTAGGCACAACCAAAGGTATGGTCTGAAACAGGTAGAGAAGCCTGGGAAGGATATTCATCTTCAAAGCATTGACTCTGCCGAACCAAGACAATTGCAGTACGTTCCACTTCTTGAGATCCTCCTCAATCTGACGCAACAGAGCGCCATAATTAAGGTCAAATAATTTGGAAGTGTCCGATGCTATTTTCACCCCCAGATATGTGATGGCTAAAGGCTGCCACGCAAAAACCCCACTGAGCCTTATCCTCTCTGCCTCCTCTCCCGACAGGGACACATTGAGCAGTTCCGATTTCTTATGATTAACTTTAAAATTGCTAAGCTCGCCAAAGGTTTGGAAATGTTTCATCACCGTGGGAATCCCTATATGTGGCGAGGACATATATATGAGGAGATCATCAGCAAACAAGGACATTTTCTGATGAAAATCACCCCTATAGATCCCTTGGAGAGTGGCATCCTTGCGTAAGGCATTAGCCAACGCCTCCATGACCAGCACATATAAGGTCGGTGACAGGGGGCATCCCTGGCGCGTTCCATTCCCGATACGAAAAGGCATGGAAAGTGACCCATTGACTCTCACTCTAGCCGTAGGTGATCTATACAGAGCTAAAATCCAAGAGCGCATACGGGGACCCAGACCAATCCGTGAGAGAGTTGCTGCCAAAAAGCCCCAATGCACCCTGTCAAACGCCTTCTCAGCGTCAATGGAAAGGAGGCAGAGAGGTGACCCCGAAGCTCGTGCATGATCCATAAGAGCCAATGTCTTTAGGGTATTATCTCCCGCCTCCCTGCCCTGAACAAAGCCCACCTGATCCCTGTGTATGAGGCCAGGCAAGTGTGGGCGAAGCCGCCACGCCATGACCTTAGCGTAGACCTTCATGTCTACATTAATGAGCGAGATAGGGCGAAAGTTACCACAACTTGAAAGATCCTTCCCAGGCTTCGGCAACACTGTTATGACAGCTTGGAGGGTCTGTGAAGGAAACTGATCTCCCCTGGCCACAGCATTAAAAGCCTGAAGCATTACCGGCCCCAAAATGTCCCCAAATGTGCGACAGAATCTGGGCGTGAACCCGTCAGGTCCCGGGCTTTTGCCCACCTTTAAGTCCTTGATGACTAGGGCCACCTCCTCCAACGTCATGTCACCCTCCAAAGCACTAATCGTCCCGGAGTCTAAGCTTCGCAGGGCAAAGGTCTCTAAGTAGTCCAAAATACGCCGTGATGGCAGAAACGGGTCCCCAGTCGGAGAGGGGTCAATATTGTACAAGGTCTCATAGTATGACCGGAATGCCTCCAAGATTTCTCCATTGGAATGAACTGTTCGGCCACGCTGATCATTAATGGAAAATAAATAAGAGTTGGGAGCCCTCGGATGCAAGGTTCTGGCGAGCAAAGTGCCAGCCTTGTTGCCATACTCATAATAATTCTTGCGCCATTTATCGCGGTAACACAGCGATTTTTGGTCCAGAATTTTCAAGATCTTATGACGAACATTTGAGAGTTCCGCCAGTCGTCCGAGGGTCCCCTTTTATTGGCCATCTCCAGAGCACCCAGATCTGCCAGCAGAGCTCGCAACTTACCAACCCTATCCCTTTTCAGATGCGAACCATGGGAGATAAATATGCCCCGCAATACGCACTTAAGGGACTCCCATTGTATAGGGGCGCCCGTGTCATCCGACTCATGCACCTTGACAAAGTCCTCAACAGCCCTGCGCACATCCGCTACACACAGAGCATCCTGCAATAAATTGTCATTTAGGCGCCAGGAAAACTCCCGTTTACACGCCGAGGACTGCCTACATGAGCCATAAACAGGTGCATGATCAGACCACAAGAACGCCCCCATGGAACACGTGGGATTGTCATCCAATAGTGAGTGTGATACAAAAACGTGGTCCAGTCTACTATATGAATTATGTGCCAATGAGTGGTAACTATAATCCATTGTAGTAGGGTGAAGTGTACGCCATAAGTCCACCACCCGTAAGGCAATGAGACCCTTCTTCAAACGCCTCAAGGCTGCAAGAGAGACAGAGGACCTACCTGTTGACGAATCCACCTCCGCATTGAAGAATAGGTTAAAGTCACCCCCCAAGATAACAGCAGAACCCTCAGCAAACCTGATCAGCTTGTCTATCACCTCCAGTCCAAAAGACACCTGAGCTGAGTTAGGAAAATACAGATTAGCGAAGGTATATCGATGCATTCCAATCAACAATTTCAGAAAAAGGTAGCGACCATCTGAACCCGCCTCTACCTCCACCACCGAATGCTGGAAGCTTTTGTGAAGGGCTATGGACACTCCACCTACTTTAGCCTCCGGATTCGGAGCGTGGTGCCATGAATAGAAGCGGGTTGAGCATCTGGGAAGCTGATCTGCCTTAAAATGTGTCTCCTGCAGCATGGCCACCATTACCCTCTTTTTATGCAAATGGTACAAGATCTGTCCCCGTTTCCCAGGACTATTAAGGCCACGAACATTATAAGAACAAAAAGTGAGATCAGCCATGGGACCGCGCAGAGGAGAAACAAATTAGGAGCTGGGCGGGAGGACCAACGAGAGGAAGGCCGGACACAAAGAGTAGAAAAAGAGCAGAAAGAAGAAGAAGAAAAGAACATAGCAGAAAAACAGAACATGAACAAAACCCATACACCCCCAAATGTACACAGGAACCAAAATTCCTCAAACTAATGCTGAATCCCAATCGGGAAACAATGACCCCACGGAATTCAGGACCCCGGAGCGCCACCAGGAAAGCGGTGTCCCACCAAGGCCTCCAACCCCGTCGGGTCGCCCTAAGAGCAAGCATGATAACCCACCCAGAATAGACAGAACCTGTCCCAAACCCCCTCCCCGCAATGTAAAAATATAACTTTATAACTGTGAGGCACTGCGTAGCGCAGTCCCCCATAACCCGCATTCCCAAGCAATCCCGCAAACAGTAACATTGTAAATGTACCGGAGAACCGGACCCAAGCCCCCACGGCCCCCCTCACCTGAGCATGCCCTCAGGCGTTTTACATTAATCCGCAATAAAGCGAAAGATCAACAAGGGAGAAGACCGTGTGAGCCCAGAAGCCCGCCCTCCCTTAATGTACATCCACCAACCAAAGGCTTCTAAAGCTGAACATGAGGAAACAAAGTACTCAAGAAAATAAGCAGTAATGCATATCATATAACCGGATCCCTGCGGTTTCTTCTCTCACGGTGCTTCCGCGGACGAACCACCGACCAGTCGCCACCCGGAGCTGTAATCGGGGGAGACTCCACCTTAGGCCAGTCCAGAAGAGAGATCATCGGCAGTTTAAAGGTGCTCAGGAAATTCGGTAAATCGCCCAAAGAGCGAAAGGTGGCCGACCGTCCATCCTTACGGGCCAAGAGCTGAAAGGGATAGCCCCAGCGATAAACGATCTCTTTGGAACGGAGAACCTCCAACAACGGCCAAAGCGCCTTGTGCTGAAGAAGCGTACGTCTTGCCAGGTCTGGAAGCAGCTGAATGGGTCGATCACGGAACTGTAACTGGGCTTGCTCTCTGGCTTAATATTGAGGATCCGGTCCTTGATTTTGAAGAAATGGATCCTGCAGATGACATCGCGGGGACGAGACGGGTCAGTGGATTTAGGTCCCAGGGATCGATGGATGCGATCAATTTCAATGGCGGTCGCAGGGTCCTGGTTAAGAAGAGAGCTGAAAAACGATTGCGCCCAACCGTCCAGCTGAGCAGCGCCAATGTCCTCTGTCAGGCCCCTAATGCGGATATTGTTACGACGATGACGATTCTCCACGTCGTCCAGATGGGACCATAAGTTAGAGATCTGTAAAGCGTAAGCCTGCAGCACCCCGCCATGAGTATCAACAGTGGAGCTCAATGAAGAATGCACATCCTCCACCCCTGAGACCCTCTGGCCCACATGATGTAAGTCCTTCTGTAACTCCGCCATATTGCGGGTGTATAATTGCTCCAGCTTCTGGAAGCGCCGGTCCAGATCCGCATTGGTAGGTAGGGCTTTTAGATGTGCCTGCCAGTCCCAGCTTGATCCCTCATCTCCCTCAGAGTCAGGGGAAGCAGAGCCAGCAGATGAGCAGGACTGAGGAGCATTCCCTCCGACCCTCTGCTTCAGTGGCTTAAGAGAGGGGCGGTCTGCAGTAAAAACTCCAGGGGGGTCTGTCCAGACAGGGCCTCCACACTCCTATCCTGCCTGGAGTCACCTGGGGAGGGAGAGCGAGTCACCCCTGCGCCTCCTTCATTAATATGTCCCCTGATGTGAGGGGATGCTGCAGCTGGAGGGGAGCCATCCTCATGAGCAGGCAAGTCAGCTTTATCAGCAAAATGCATAGGCCCCCCGGGACCTCTGATGTCCTCACTATGCCTCCCCTGCTTCATAGCACCCCTGTACCTGTGAGCTTGTCGCTGTGGGGATGCTCCATCACAGGAGACCTCTGCAGGGCCTCCCCCCGCTGGGATCACTGAGCTGGAAAGTCTGCTCTCAGCCCCCACCTTCTCCCCTGCTGTAGGAAGCTTCGGGCTCTCTGCTTCAGGGCAGTCTGGCTTCTCCCCAGGCTTCTGTGAGGCCCGTAGGCCTGAATCCCCGGGGTCCCGGAGGTATTTGTGTAAAGTGCCGGCAGCGGCAGCAGCAGCCACAGCTGATCTCAGAGAGCCTTTCTTTATGCCCATGGCCGGCAGATGATGCATAGGAACGCTCAAGAATGCAGATTTATAGCAGGGATTGCAGGAGCTCAGAAGGTCTGCTTCCTATCCCTCCATAGGCTAGCCACGCCCCCGGACTTTTTGTTCTAAACTTGGTGTTCAGTTATCTTTCTCCTCTGCATTTCACCCTCAGACCAATGAACAAACAGAGAGAACAAACCAAACCTTGGAGACTTATTTGAGATGTTTTGTGTCTGCTGATCAAGATGACTGGGTCTCTTTTTTGTCTTTGGCTGAGTTTGCTCTTAATAATTGGGCTAGCTCTGCCACCTTGATGTCTCCATTTTTCTGCAATTCTGGGTTTCACCCTCGATTTTCTTCGGGACAGGCGGAGGCTTCTGTCTGTCTGGGGGTTGACTTTATTGTGGAGCGTATGCAGATTTGGGACCAGGTAGTGGAGAGGTTGTCTCTCTCTCAAGAGAAGGCCCAGCGGTTTGCCAACCGGCATAGGACTGATGGTCCTCGTTTTAAAGTGGGGGACTTGGTTTGGTTGTCCTCAAGAAATATCCCTATGAAGGTTGCATCTCCAAAATTTAAGCCAAGGTTCATTGGACCTTATAAGATCATGGAAATTATTAATCTGGTTTCCTTCCGTTTGCTTCTTCCAGGGACGTTTAAGATCCATAACGTGTTCCACAAGTCCTTATTGAAGAGATTTGTCGAGCCAGTGGTTCCTATGGCTGCGCCTCCCAACCCTGTTTTGATTGAGGGCAATTTGGAGTATGTGGTTGAGAAAATATTGGATTCTCGTTTTGCTAGACGGAAACTCCAGTATTTGGTTAAGTGGAGAGGTTATGGTCAGGAAGACAATTCTTGGGTGTTTGCTTCGGACATCCATGCTGGGAGACTGATCCGTGCCTATCATCGAGCTTATCCTGATCGGCCTGGTTGCGCAGGTGAGGGTTCGGTGACCCCTCCTCAAGGGGGGGTACTGTTGTGAATACTCTGGAGGCGACTTCTGAGCTAGGGCTCCCTCCGGTGGTTGCTGAAGGTAATGAACTAATTGCTGAATGGCCTTCAGCTGGCTCTGAATGGTCTGATATAAGTGACCCGAGTTCCCATCAGCCTTGCCGGTAATCAATTGTTCTTCATGGTCTTGCTTGGAGCTCAGCTTGCATTCCTGCTCTCATTCAGATAAGTGATTTGCTGTTTTTTTTCCTCTGGTTGGATTTTTCTTGCTTGTTTGCTGCTTGCAGAAGACCTCAGCCTGGTCCCCTTTTGGGGCCTGGCGCTTCAATTGTGCTCATTTTGTGTTTGCACTTTTGCTCTGTTCCTTTGTCACTTTTTATTTGCTGAATTGCTGTGTGTTTACACCAGAGATCTGATTTAGGTGGTAAAGATCGTGTGATCTCAGGTTTTTTGTTAATCAGAAGTGTTGGTATTTTTGTCAGGGTTTTTTTTGGGCTGCAGTCAGAATTCTTTCCCATACTTTTCTATCTAGACAGATTGAGCCCCAGCGTTTCCTCATTCTATTTTCTATCTGTGTCCGTATTTTCTTCTTGTCTAACCGCCATTACATGTTTGGGGGCTTCCTATTTCTTTGGGGGTTCTGCTACGGGGCAGATAGCTGTCATCTTTCTGCCTGTAGGGCAAGTGATATCTAAGGGGGGATTGTGATGGAAATATATATGTATTTCATGTCTTTTCAGGTAGATCTTACTTCCATGTATACTCCTGTACTCACCCATATATATTCAGAGCTAATGCAGACTATAATCAGTTGCTTAAGACATGACCCCTGACTCACATAAGTGAGACAAGTGCAAGCTAGACAGCTCAGTGGTACTTTCCCAGACATGAAAGCGGAACTAGTGGCAGATGGTCTGAGCTGATGGCTATTTTCTGCTGAAATTGCAGGAAAACTAGGACAGAAGTAATAAATCGCCAATTCAGCCTTTTGTTATACTTTTTATATTCAAACAGCCAATAACCTAGAAGCTTCTAATTGTATGTTAATTAACTAACCACCCCTTTTTGTGTAAAGGTATAAGACCATGTTATAATAATAAAGTTTCAGTCTTGATGAAATGTTATGCTGACACTTTGTGTGGACAGTCCTCTTTCTTCAGAGCGCTCTCAAAGACTTAGTCTTATTTGGGAACAGCAGCAGCAAACACAAGGATAGATTTATCCTAATCAAATTTCCATAACACTGGGAACCCGTTCGCTGTCTCTGCCCGTGTGCTGCTTGGGGCCCTGTACCCTGCCTGGGGCCCCCATGTGCCACCTGGGGCCCTGTGCACTGCCTGAGGCCCCGTGTGCTGCCTGGGCCCCATGTGCACTGTCTCTGCCCTGTGTGCTGCTTGGGGCCCCTCTGCACTGCCATGGGCCCCTGTATGCTGCCTGGGGCCCCTGTGTGCTGTCAGGAGCACTGTGCACTTTCTCTGCCCCCTGTGCGCTGCCTGAGGCCCTATGCACTGCCTGAGGCCCCGTGTGCTGCCTGAGCCCCATGTGCTGCCAGGGGCCCCTGTGCTCTGTCTGGGGTCCGTGTTCTGCCTGGGGCTCTGTGCGCTGCCTGGGGTCCCTTTGCATTGCCTGGGGCTCCTGTGTGCTGCCTGGGGCCCTGTGTGCTGCCTGGGAACCCGTTCACTGTCGTTGACCCTGTGTGCTGCCTGGGACCCCATGCACTGCCTGTGGCCCCGTGTGCTGCCTAGGGCCCTATGTGCTGCCTGGGGCCCCGTGTGCTGCCTGGGGCCCTGTGCACTTCCAGGGGCCCCTGTGTGCTGCCTGGGGCCCCCATGCGCTGCCTGGGGCTGCCGTGTGCTGCCTGGGGCCCTGTGCACTTCCAGGGGCCCCCGTGTGCTGCCTGGGGCCCCCATGTGCTGCCTGGGGCTGCCGTGTGCTGCCTGGGGCCCTGTGCGCTGCCAGGGAACCCCTGTGCGCTGCCTGAGGCCCCTGTGTGCTGCCTGGGACCTTGTGTGCTGTCTCTGCCTCCCTGTGAGCAGCCTGGAGCCCCGTGTGCTGCCTGGGTCCCCCGTGTGCTGCCTGGGACCCTGTGCGCTCTCTGCCCCCTGTGCGCTGCCTGGGGTCTGTGCACTGCCTGGGGCCCTGTACGCTGCCTTCCGCCCCTTTGCACTGCCTGGGGCCCCTGTGTGCTGCCTGGGGCTCATGTGCACTGCCTGGGGCCCTGTGGGCTTCCTGGGGCCTCCCGTGTGCTTCCTGGGAACCCGTTCGCTGTCTCTGCCTGTGTGCTGCCTGGGAACCCGTTCGCTGTCTCTGCCCCTGTGTGCTGCCTGGGGCCCCGTGTGCTGCCAGTGGCCCGTGTGCTGCCTGGGGCCCCGAGTGCTGCCTGGGAGCCCATTCGCTGTCTGTCCGTGTGCTGCCTGGAGCCCTGTGCACTGCCTGGGCCCGTCTGCTGCCTGGGGCCTTTTTGCACTGCCTGGGGCTCCTGTGTGCTGCCTGGGGCCCTGTTGGCTTCATGGGGCCCCTGTGCACTTCCTGGGGCCCCCGTGTGCTGCCCGGGGCCCCTGTGTGCTGCCTGGGATCCCCGTGTGCTGCCTGGGACCCATTTGCTGTCTCTGCCCCCCCGTGTGCTGCCTGGGGCCCTGTGTGCTGCCTGGGGCCCCGTTTTTGATGGTTCTCAAAAGCGTGAAAAATCTGATCTACAGCAGCTGGGGTATTTTCTGACCCGGTGCGGTATAATCTGGCCTAGGCCACTTTAACCCCGGGTATATTCTGGGCAGGGGGGTTAGTCTGGCCTGTTACACCGGGACACCCACGTCGGATCCCCCGCCGCTGCTGGACCCCGCCAGGACCCGCTGCCGGATCCACGCCAGGACCCGCCCCTGACTACACGCTCCGGATCCCTCCGCTGCTTGCCCACCCACCTCCGTGCAGTCACAGCCGGCCGAAAAGACAGCGGCTTGTGGCCTGTGCTGGAGATAGGGTGCGGGCGACTTCTGGTGGCGCCGCACCCCATCTCCATCACAGGCCGCAAACCACCATCTTTCTGCCATCCCGATCATCGGGCCCACATCTAGTAATAAATAATTGCAGATCTCCCAGACATTATGGTTCCACATATCCCTATTCTTTATAACGATATTGCACTCATTCCCTGACAGACCGCAGAATGGCCATTAGTTAGAAGCTGCTAATGATCTTTGGAGCAGGTAAGTTTTCCCTGAGTGATATATATTGGGCTGTCTGAAAACTGAGTTTAGTCTAGGACTATTTGTCTGCACTACTAATTGACATCTGTTACAATACCAAACTAGGACAGTCCCTATAGGAGGAAAAACACAATAATTATACTGCATTATCACATACTATCTATTCTTGACTGACAGCCACTGGAGTGGCTTATACACTTACAAAGTAAATACAGTATTTTTCGGACTATAACATGCACTTTTTCCCCCAAAAAAATTGTGAGGAAAATGGGGGGTGCATCTTATAGTGAGAACGCAGGCTTAACCGGGGGGGTTGCGACAGTGGTGTGGGTGCGGCGATGCTGAGGTTCAATGTTGGGAGTGTGTGGTGCAGAGTGCACCTGAGCAGGATGCCGGCGGCAGAAATGTGGCGACGCCGTGGCCCGTTGTCCACGGCAAGCAGAGCCGAGTACATCACCAGTTTCCCTGCTGCCATCTTCCTGAAGCCGTGGGCCGCCAAAGGCGGAGCATGCGCAGATTGAGATCTCGGCAGACCAGGGTTTCAGGAAAATGGCGGCAGGGGGGCCGCGCGTGCACAGATTGAGATCGTGGCAGCCATTTTCCTGAAGCCAAGTGCAGCCAAGATCTCAATCTGCGCATGCGCTGCCTCAGGAAGATGGCTGCCGAGAAACCCATGATTCAACCGGCTCAGCTTGCTGTGGACACCGGGCCGCGGCATCGCCACATTTCATTTCTGCCACCGGCATCCTGAGGAAGGGACCCTGCTCAGGTGCACTCTGCACCGCCCACAACGAGCCTCAGCATAGCCACACCTCTGCCTCACCGCAACCGAACCCCGGGACTGCAGCATTGCCCATTTCGGCTGTCGCCGGCATCCTGAGGAAGGGACAATGCCTCCTGTGACCCCTCAGGCAAAATACCTTAAATTCGGACAATAAGACGAACCCTATCTTATAAAAATCTTTTTTTCTGCTACTTTCCACCCTAAAATTTGGGGTGCGTCTTATAGTTCGAAAAATACGGTAGTTTGAAGTCTGGGGTCTCACTATACATTGTGTGCAGAATTATTAGGCAAATGAGTATTTTGATCACATCATCCTTTTTATACATGTTGTCCTACTCCAAGCTGTATAGGCTTGAAAGCCAACTGCCAATTATGTAAATCAGGTGATTTGCATCTCTGTAATGAGGAGGGGTGTGGTCTAATGACATCAACACCCTATATATGGTGTGCTTAATTATTAGGCAACTTCCTTTCCTTTAGCAAAATGGGTCAGAAGAGAGATTTGACGTGTGAAGGGTTAAACCAAGATCAAAACCATTTTGTGCTTGTAATTCCATCTTGTGGTTTATGAGATAAATTCTGTTACTAGGCTATAGCTCATGACTATTATAAAGCCAAATTGTTCTTCTGTAATTAGAGTAAGGCCGGCGTCACACTCACCGTAGAAAAAAACGAACCGTATTGTTCGGCCGTATTACGCAGAAATGTTGCCGGCACATTTATCCGTATTTCATCCGTTGTCAAGGTGTCGCTGCGTATTTTGCGCATGTAAGCATCTGTATGTCATCCGTATGGCATCCGTACGGCGAGAATTTCTCACCGGCTTGCAAAACCGACATATAATGGATCCCAATGACAGTTTTCACATCACAAAAGAAAGAATAGATATAGTATATACACATAGAATACATATATATATATGTCATTGTGACATATATATATATTTATAGTTCATACACTTCTACATAGTATAATAGCCGCTAATTCAATTGCCGGCTTTTGTGAAATTACAGAACCCGACATGAAATGACACATGGTTTACATACAGTTAACTATGTCATTTCATGTAGTTTGATATATGGTTTTCACTAACAATTACATGAGTGTATGTGTGCAAAATTTCATAGTAGGGGTTAGTTAAATGTGTAAATTCGCTGTAAAAAAATGCGTGGGCTCCCGCAGTATTTTCTCCACCAGATAGGGAAAGCCAGCGACTGAAGACAGAAATTAGTAGCCCAGAGAGGGATCATTATTTTTGTGCCCCCCTGGCTACTAACATCTGCCCCCCAGCCACCACTTTTCTGGCACTTAGCCCGTCTATTCCCATTGCCCTGTAGCGGTGGCTAGTGGGTTAATAATGGGTTAAGGCCACTTTGCTATTGAAAGGTGACTTTAAGCCAGGTTAATAATTGAGAGTTGTCAATTAGACAACTATCAATTATTAATCCTATTGTATGAAATAAAAAAAACACACACACATTAATTAAAAATTATTTTAATGAAATAAATTCAGTTTTTGACCATCTTTTATTGTACTGGTACTCCATACGATTCCCTTGTTCTCCTGTAATAAAAATAAAATAATAAAGCAATTATTCTTACCTCTCCGGCGCTCAGTCACATCCCACGCTGCAATCCTTTACAAAGGGTTAACAGATTTACAGCGGGGAGCGCAGCTAATGCTGCAGCCTCAATGTAAACCCCCGAATGAATGAGTTCCTCTCCCGGCTGACAGGAGAGGAAGTGTTTAGCTGGGAAGCTTAATTGAATGTTTCCCATGCTAATCAGTTCAGGTCAGCCGGGGACTCCCTCTGACATCACTGATGCTGTGCGGAGTCCCCGGCTGACCTGAAGTGAACTGATTACGAGGGAAACAATCAATTAAGCTTCCCAGCTAATCACTTCGTCCCGTCAGCCGGGTAGATGAGCTCATTCATTCGGGGGTTTACGTCGAGGCTGCAGCATTAGTTCTGGTCCTCGATGTAAAAATGTTAACCCTTTCAAATGGATTGCAGCGTGGGACCTGACTGAGCGCCGGTGAGGTAAGAATAATGTTGTTTTATTTATTTTTTATTACAGGAGAACAAGGGCTTTGCAAGGATTACCAGTTCAATAAAATATGGTCAAAAACTGTGTATCTATTTCATTAAAATGATTTTTTATTAATGTGTGTGGTTTTTTTTCATTTCATACAATAGGATTAATAATTGAGTTGTCTAATTGACAACTCTCAATTATTAACCTGGCTTAAAGTCACCTTTCAATAGCAAGGTGGCCTTAACCCATTATTAACCCATTAGCCACTGCTACAGGGCAATGGGAATAGGCGGGCTAAGTGCCAGAAAAGGCGGATCTAATCATAGATGTGCCTTTTCTGGGGTGGCTGGGGGCAGATGTTAGTAGCCAGGGGGGGGCATAAAAATAATGGTCCCTCTCTGGGCTACTAATATCTGTCTTCAGTCGCTGGCTTTCCCTGTATGGTGAAAATACCGGGGGAGCCCATGTATTTTTTTACAACGAATTTACACATTTAATTAACCCCTACATGTATGAAATTTTGCACACATACACTCGTTAGTGAAAACCATATATCAAACTACATGAAAAGACATGGTTAACTGTATGTAAACCATGTGTCATTTCATGTCGGGTTCTGTAATTTCACAAAAGCCGGCCATTGAATTAGTGGCTATTATACTATGTAGAAGTGTTTGAACTATAAATATACATATATATAAAACTCAATGACATATATATATATATATATATATATGTATTCTATGTGTATATATCTATTATTTATAAAATCTGTCAGTGTGATTTTACAGTATAGCCGGGGATGAATTGCCGGCTTTTGTAAAGGACACCGGTGCGTATTTCTCGCAAGTCACACGTGTGGTCCTTGTGTTATCCATAGTTTTCTCACACCCATAGACTTGCATTGGCGTACAACGGGCGTAATACGATGACAATCGCAGCATGCTGGGAGTGTCTCGCAGCGTTAAATACGCCTGAGAAAAATACGCATGATCTGAGCTGTCCCATAGAGAAATATTGGTCCGAGTGTAATGCATGGTTTTCACACCTCTCACTCGTCCGTATTCCTCCTTAGTGTGACGCCGGCCTAAAGGTCACGGTTGTAATAAAACCAGACTATTCTAGTTTGGACAAGATATGAGACCTTGGGGTGTATCATTGTATAATACTCTGAAGAGTGAATATGCCATTGTTCTTTTCCATGTAACGTGGATACGGCCATATATGTAGTTTCCGGTCTTTCTGTATTTTCATAGGTTAAGTGCTGCAAGTGTGTTTTTATACTATTGGTTGAAGTACAACTTGCTAAATACTATAAAAGAGATGATGTAATAAACGAGGTAGGAATCTGCCTTGATTCTCCCAGAGACACGTCATCTCCGTCTGGTCATTTTCAGTTGCTAGCAACGTCCTGTGGATTAATTTGGAAATCACTTGGTCAACCGTGAAGGGTCACTTAGATCCTCCCCCATCAGTTTGGTGCCCAATGTGGGGCTCCCAAATAGGGATGCCTCTGCTCCCGGAGGACAGCAAAACAAAAGACCCTCGGACTGGACACATGCACTGGAAAATTGGGACTGATCACCCCCACAACCACGGTAAGCTGGCAGTTACACTGTTCAGACTGACCGTTTGGTGTGGTTTTCCTGTGTTTGTTGCTGAAAAGAGGATCTGAGGTTTGTCCCCGATGGTGGGGAGATTCTTGGGTGGAATCATATAGAGGTGTAGTTCCGTTGGGGGCCCAGTGTTACGAACTGTACCTCATAAGGGATGGACACCCCGGATTGAAAAGTGATTGTAACTCTTTTTTAGTCAAAATATCCTGAAATCCTGATCACTGTTAGAATCAGGCACAGTGAGGTGATCGAAGATTGGGTAGGATACGTTAACTCAGGTATATATATATATATATATATATATATATATATATATATATATATATATATATATATATATAAAACCAGAGGTATCCGGAGGTATAGTCTAAGACGCCCTCCTCCTTTCACTGAGTACCCGCGTTTTGGGGTCATCCCTGTGGGGGATAGATAGACCCGGTGGAACAGACTGTACGGCCGCCCCAGTATTGTGCACAACTTAAGTAAGGATATTTAACTTTAAAGGAGAATCATGTTTCCGTGGAAGAAAAAGAAGAATTTGGATTTGTGTGATGGATAGGATACTGGTAATCAAAGACGGGGAAAGAAATCTATCAGGAATGCAAGGGAATTCCTGTGGGCCGGAGGCTACAGCCTACGCTATGGAATGAAGGTATTAGAAAAAACAAAGGAAGATTGATATGGAGGTAGAAAAAAAAATGAATTCTAGTTGTTTCTATTATGTTAAAAAAAAAAAAGGAAAGCTATTACTACAACAATGATTGGATGTTTTGTGGAAGGAACTGAGAAAGTGACAGAGTAATGTACCAGAAAGACAAATAATTAAAAATGAAGATCTGGAACAAGGGGTTTCTCTGCTACATAATAAGGTCCCTTACCTGGAAATTAAGTCTCTCCTCCCGATTGTAAGCTCTGTGCCCCTCAACCCCAGGGCACCAATATATTTTGGGTTGCCAAAATCCAGTGCGCCCCCACCCTATGATCCTGCCAAGTGGATTTGTGATGTATGTGGAGTTACTAATCCTCAGTGGAGACCTGTTGCAGTGTCATAGTCCCAGCCTTTCCCTTGGTAAACGCTGACGGCACTTATCAACCACTGCCAGCACCAGTCCCTGCTATGCCTAGTATTGCTAGTGGTCATGAGTATCAGCCCCCTCCTACTTTAGTTACCCGGTCAGAGACAGGATACACAGAGGAGATAGAAAATTTCCAGGAAATGTATTCCAATGTTATTCCTGAACCCTACCGTTAATATATGCTCTTTAGGATAAGGACAGGGGATCTTACGAAACAGCACGTTGGGGCCATAGTAAATGCCGCGAATAATCAACTCTGTCATGCTGGAGGACTGTCCGCAACAATTTCACAGAAAGACGGACCCATGATTCAGGAAGAATCTAATTTGTATATACAAACATATGGCTAGGTGGAAACAGGACAGGTCGCAGCAACTAGAGCAGGACAGCTGCCGTGTCAATATGTAATATATGCATTCCTAGGTCCCAACAATTACTTACTGAGGTTGTCCAGAACGCAATCCTGTATACTTTCTCTGTCCACTCCAGACGATATATTAAAAGTAATAAAAAGTTTTCAGAAGAATTTAGCCCACTCTGTATTAGCATGAAAAATCAAAAAGCAGACCAGTAGCTGCTCCAGCCCCCACCCAGCTGCAAGCACACAGCTCTTATCAGTTGTCCACATAGCAGATTCCAGCTCTCGTCCTTCAACCATACACAAACTTAACCCCTTATACCACTATCCCTTCCAATCCTATGATTGAGAACCCTGCTCCCCAGCCCCGCCAATTCTCGTCTGCAATGCTGGCGCTGTGGCTGATCCGGTCACTTTCAGAGAGATTGTCACACCCCCGTTGATAGATGCTACCCTCAAGTTCCCTCTTCCAATCGTAACCTAAATACTGGGAACCCTAGAGGATACCCCGGTTATGGATAGCCTCAAAATCCTGATAATCGCCCATACTGTAGGGGTGGCCAACCAGGGTCTGCCATCACAATGTCTTCCACCAAATCTGGGGCATGCTCATCTGTCACGCTTCCTGTAGGGGACACCCTTGTTAAGTTCATAGTAGACACTGGGGCGGCCAATTCCATAATCAAGTCATCAGATGTACCTACAGATATCCCTAATCAATTCTCAGATCAAGAGCTTGTTTTAATTGGAGTAGATGGCAGACCCAATAAACATACTCTTACAAAACCCATCCCTGTGGGACCTTTCCCTGAAGTTACTGCTCAGTTTGTAATCTCTCCCACATGTCCGGTAAATTTTCTGGGGGCAGATTTATTATCACGGTTCCGCTCCAGAATACAATTATAAGATGATGGTCAGATGGTTCTTACGTTATATAACCCTTATGCAGATGAAGATAGTGAGGAAATCTGTATTTTACATGCCCTTCCTACGGTTACGATGGCCCTAATAGGCCCAGACCCTCCCCCGATGGTTCCTGAGGATCAACAACTTGTCCCATATATCCCAGAGATACCATCTAAACTTTGGTCAAAAGGGCCAGATGATATAGGGAAAATGCCTGTAGAACCAGTAAAAGTGTTTCTCAAACCTAGTGCCCCTTTTCCCAAAGTCCATCAATATTCTTTGAAATATGATCAGGAGCAGGGCCTCAAGGGACAAATACAAACATTACTCGATAATGGTGCCCTGGTACCCTGTGTTTCCCCATGTAATATGCCCTTGTTTCCCGTTAAGAAAAAGACCCCACCCGGCCATCCCCCTGTGTACCGGCTGGTACAAGATCTACGGGCAGTTAATCCAGTTACTGTTCTGGAAACTCCGGTGGTGCCTAATCTATATACTCTTTTGTTCCAGATATTTCAGGATGCTGCTTGGTTTACAGTCATCGACTTTGCCAATGCCTTCTTCAACATTCCATAACACCCAGATTACCAGTTTCTGTTTGTATTTATTTATCAGGGAGGACAGTTCTGCCATAAAGGGGCCCAAAACAGTCCCAATCAGTTTGCAAAAAATATGGGCGAGTGTCTTTTACTCTGGCAATTGGACCACCCCTATGTCACGCTGCTCCAGTATGTGGATGATTTTTTTGCTGTGTGTACGGACAGAGCAGGAAGCCATCGCTGCCACTGTTAGTTTTCTCAAGTATCTGGCAGATCTGAACTATCAGGTTTCAGCCTCGAAACTTCAGTTCTGTCTTGGTCAAGTGATATTTTTGGGTCACTGTCTCCTTCAGGGTGTCAGACACCTCACAGAAGAAAGAAAAATAGCTGTCAGCTCCCTTCCTTTCCCAAAAGATGAAACTGAACTCCAGCGTTTTCTTGGACTATGTACTTATTGTCGTCAGTGGATACCGGATGCATCCCGCATAATGCAACCCCTTTACAATGCCTTAAAAGACGGTATAATGAACTATAAGGAAAGATCACCGGTTTGTATGGAAAGCCTTCATCGCGCCTTCTCTGAATTAAAGCGACTTATTGCTTCCGCCCCTGCCTTGGGCATCCCGGACTATACTCGACCATTCCATTTGTATGTGTCTGAGAATGAAGGACACGCAGCAGGGGTACTTACACAATCACATGGTAATAGGCAACGACCAGTGGGCTATTATTCGGCCCGCCTCGACCCCGTGGCCCGAGCATCACCAAGTTGCATGAGGGCAGTTCATGCCACTTACTCATTGCTTGACAAGACTGCAGATAGAATTCTTGCACATGAAAAGCACATTTTTGCCCCGCATGATATTGCAGCGATACTAACACTCCAACAGTCAAGACACTTGACTGTACAACGACATTTACGGCTGCAGTGTTCACTCCTTTTGCCTGACTATGTCAAGTTGCATCGCTGTACTACAATCAACCCCGCTACTTTACTGCCAGTCCACAAGAAAGATGGCAGTGATGAGGATTATCTCCAACATGATTGTTCCCAACTTTTGACTGAAGAAACAGCTACTCCGCCAAATGTCAGTGAGAATCCACTTCCAGATCCCGATCTGGTGTTATACACGGATGGTTCAAGATATGCTGATGAGTTTGATAGATTCCACACGGGATATGCTGTTACCACAGAAGACACTGCAGTGCACGCAGCTGCGCTCCCGCCATTACAGTCAGCACAAGAAGAAGAACTTCAGGCTCTGTCAACTGCATGTATTTTGGCCAAAGACAGGTGGGCTAATATATACACGGACTCACGGTATGCATTTGGTATTGCTCACGATTTTGGAGCTCTATAGGCCAATCGAGGGTTTATTACTACTGCCGGAACTCCAGTGAAAAAATGCTGAAGCTGTCAAAACCCTAATGGATTCGATCAAATTGCCTACTCAGGTGGCCATTATCAAAGTCAAGGCGCACGGTCCTAGGAACAGTCCACAGACTATTGGCAACGCATTTGCGGATATGCAAGCAAAGGCCGCTGCTCTTCTGCCCGTTGAACTAACCATACCAACTATGGTGACCACACGCTCTCAGCGTAAACAGTTGCAAGAGATCCTGACTCTACAAAACCTGATGATCTACGACAGACTGAGGTTTTCTGTCTGACCCCGCGAGACCGCTTAATGACGATGCAGAGAATGTCTCCAAAGGAAGAGGTGAAGCAATGGAGGACTGATGGGGCACGTATGGACAATGGTCTCTGGAAAAAGGACCAACTTGTGTGTCTCCCTAATCGGATGTACCCTGCTATTGCCATGTGGGCACATGAACCCATACATCGAGGAAAAAACAAGGTCCTAGCCCTGGTACAAAAATTCTACTGGGCTCCAGGTACTTCTACAGTCCTGACAGCACTCAACCGTGCATGTAGTATCTGTCAGACCTGCAATCCGGTCAACTTCAACGTGTACCTCCGAAGCACCTTGCTAAGCCTGACTATCCTTTTCAAAGGCTCCAGGTGGACCATATCACATTGCCTAAGTCTGGAAAGTTTGAATATTGTCTGGTGGTTGTCGACATGTTCTCCAGTTGGCCAGAAGCATTCCCCGTTACCAACATGACTGCAAAGACCACAGCAAAGAAACTGGTGATGGAAATCATACGCAGATGTGGAGTTCCAGAAGTCGTTGAAAGTGACCAAGGTCTGGCTTTTTCTTCTTATGTGTATCAGGAGGTTCTGACAATGCTTGGATCCACTGTAGCCCTCCATACTCCATATCATCCACAATCCAGTGGGAAAGTTGAGGTTGAACGGCACACTGAAGGGACAATTGACCAAAATGATGCAGGAGACTACGGCTCCATGGCCAGAGCTCCTACCCATTGTACTATACCATATTCGCACTACCCCTACTGTAAAATATGGCCTGTCCCCATATGGGATATTGTTTGGTGCCAGGCCCCCAGTTGCAAACTTCCAGCCTCAGCAGTTATCAGAAGAAACTGACCGTGCTGTTCAATATGTTATTCAGCTTAGTAAAAATCTTGCTAACACCTATGCTCTAGTTTCTTCTTCTCTTCCAGATTCAGCAGAAACCGACACTTGTCACAATTTGAAGTCTGGTGATTTTGTTGTTGTGAAAAGGCATGTCAGAAAACACGGACTAGAACCCTTGTATGACGGTCCCTATCAAGTCCGCCTCATCACCCCTACGTCAGTGAAACTGGAAGGAAGACCGACTTGGATTCACGCATCGCACTGCAAGCTGGTTGAACAAGCTAATAGCAAATAAAGGGGGCATAATGTATTGGTTTTTCGTATTTTCTATGTTATTATTGGTAACCGTATGGGACAGCCTAAACTCCCCAACGTCCTTGAATAATAAGTTTATATAATATTATGAAAAATTACTGAGAGATTTGTTGGACAATTCCCAGTCTCTGGCAGATATTTTCTCCTTTCTTAATCCAGCCAATTGGTTCAAAGGAGACTCAGACGTCAAGGTTAGATTTCAGAAAGGCAGATTTTAAGGAACTCAAAGAGAATTGGAGGGATTCAATGGCTGGATATCCTTAAGGACAAAAATGTCCAGGAAGGATGGGAAATCTTGAAAAATGAGATTCTTAAAGCACAATCGTTAACAATTCCGAAAAGAGGGAAGAATGGGAAGCATTTAAGGAAACCAGGATGGATGAACACAGAACTTAAACACATGCTAAAAAGGAAGAAAGAAATGTTTATCAAAGGGAAAGAGGGAAGCATATCTAAAGAAGAATATAATGCCGTCTGCAGAACCTGCAGGGCACAAATCAGATTATCTAAAGCTGACAATGAATTAAAGCTTGCAAGAGACGTCAAAAGCAACAAAAAAGGATTTTGGGGATACGTCAAAAGTAAAGTCAAAGATGCTATAGGATTTTTACAGGATGAAAATGATGAAATGGTAAGACAGGATGTTGAGAAGGCTGAACTTTTAAATTCCTATTTTGCATCTGTTTTCTCTCAGAAAAGAAATGTAACATCAACTGATCTTCACTGTCCTATTAAAGGAATAGGAATCCAGGATATCTATAAACAGAAAGACAGTGAGGAAACACTTAGCTAACCTAAATGAATTCAAATCTCCAGGTCCAGATGAATTACACCCCAGAGTACTGAAGGAGATAGCAGAAGAAATTCTTGAACCACTGTCCATAATCTTTGAAAATTCTTGGAGAACTGGAGAAGTCCCAGAAGACTGGAGAAGAGCAAATGTTGTTCCTATCTTCAAAAAGGGGAAGGTGGACCCAGGAAACTACAGGCCGGTGAGTCTGACTTCTATACCAGGAAAGATCTTTGAACAAATTATTAAAGAACATGTATGTAAGTACCTGGATAAGAATGAAGTGATTAAACAGAGTCAGCATGGGTTTGTAACTAATAAGTCATGTCAGACTAACTTAATTTCCTTCTATGACAGAATCACTGACTGGGTGGATCAGGAAAATGCTGTAGATATAGTATATCTTGACTTCAGCAAAGCATTTGACAAAGTATCTCACATAATTCTTTTTAAAAAATGACTAAGTATGGAATGGACAAGGCAACTGTTAGGTGGATTCATAACTGGCTTAGTGATCGGACCCAAAGAGTGGTCGTAAATGGCTGCACATCCACTTGGAAGAATGTCTCAAGTGGGGTACCACAAGGCTGTTTTGGGCCCTGTATTGTTCAACATCTTTATCAATGATTTAGATGAAGGAATTGAGGGTAAACTGATCAAATTTGCTGATGACACAAAGCTAGGAGGGGTAGCTAATACTAGAGAAGAGAGAGAGAGGATTCAAAAAGATATAAATAAACTGGAGCAGTGGGCAGCAACTAACAGAATGGTTTTTAACAGGGAAAAATGCAAAGTACTACATCTGGGCAATAAAAATGAAAAAAGCATATACAAAATGGGAGGAATAGGGCTAAGTTTCAGCACATGTGAAAAAGACTTGGGTATACTAATTGATCACAGACTGAACATGAGTCAACAGTGTGATGCAGCAGCAAAAAAGGCAAATACAATTCTAGGATGTATCAACAGAAGCATACAGTCTAGATCACGTGAGGTCATTATTGCACTCTACTCCTCTTTGGTCAGACCTCATCTGGAATACTGTGTCCAGTTTGAAGCACATTTTAAAAAAGACATCAACAAACTGGAGCAAGTTCAGAGAAGAGCGACCAGAATGGTGACTGGCCTGCAAACCATGTCCTATGAGGAACGGTTGCAGGATTTGGGAATGTTTAGCTTGCAAAAAAGAAGACTGGGAGGAGACTTAATAGCTGTCTACAAATATCTCAAGGGCTGTCACATTGTAGAAGGATCATCTTTATTCTCATTTGCACAAGGAAAGACTAGAAGCAATGGGATGAAACTGAATGGGAGGAGACATAGATTAGATATTAGAAAAAACGTTTTGACAGTTAGGGTGATTAATGAGTGGAACAGGCTGCCACGAGAGGTGGTGAGTTCTCCTTCAATGGAAGTCTTCAAACAGAGGCTGGACAGACATGTCTGGGATGATTTAGAGAATCCTGCTTTGAGCAGGGGGTTGGACCAGATGGCCCAGGAAGTCCCTTCCAACTCTACCATTCTATGAATTGGGGTCTGGTTAGCTGGAATCTTGCAAAGTTTGTTACACATCACTGCCTTTATCCTTGTTATGTATGTAATACTAAAACTTGTTCTTTGGTGTATTTCTGTATGTATTAGGAAATTCTGCACTAGAACAGCTAATGATGATACCAAAGGCGTTGTCACTCCTGCTCTTCTCTACACCGATTTCAAGAAGTTACCTGATGAAGATGTTGAAGCCAAGTGCATGGCATGGCTACCTTCAAAAGATCCCCATCACGTTATGAAAAATTGTTATTCGTAAATTGTAGTATACAGGGGGGATGGGTACGCCGCAAGAGACATGGCTGGTAACATGGCATCAGATATGTGAAGACCAGTACCACTCGAGCTTATAGCTTGGGATAGTACCTCTGATGCTGGTTATTAGTTAACAAAATTTATCTAGGGGGGATTGTGAAGAGTTAAACCAAGATCAAAAACATTTTTTGCTTGTAATTCCATCTTGTGGTTTATGAGATAAATTTTATTACTAGGCTATAGCTCATGACTGTTATAAAGCCAAATTGTTCTTCTGTAATTAGAGTAAAGGTCACGGTTGTAATAAAACCAGACTGTTCTAGTTTGGACAAGATATGAGACCTTGGAATGTATCATTGTATAATACTCTGAAGAATGAATATGCCATTGTTCTTTTCCATGTCACGTGGATACGGCCATATATGTAGTTTCCGGTCTTTCTGTATTTTCATAGGTTAAGTGCTGCAAGTGTGTTTTTATACTATTGGTTGAAGTACAACTTGCTAAATACTATAAAAGAGATGACGTAATAACCGGGGTAGGAATCTGCCTTGATTCTCCCAGAGACACGCTGTCTCCGTCTAGTCATTTTCAGTTGCTAGCAACGTCCTGTGAAGGTGTAAGGTTCTTTGTCTCTGTTGACATGTTCCTTGAAACTCAGTTTTCCGTCGGCCATTTTGCTTTCTGTCTTTCTGCAGCTCTTGCCCTCAGTTAATATGGAGTTTCCAGTTTTCATGTTCCCGCCCTGATTCTTCCCTCTTGCTTCTTAAGCAGCCTCAGCTGAACAATCAGTGCTCCTGAATCAAGCCTCAGTCAGTCTGTGACCTGACTCCTGGAAGCCTTGGACTTGTACTCCAGCTATTCCCTACTGAGGAACCTTGGAACACTTTTGGACTCTGGAAACCTGCTGTTTGGTGAATCCATGTTTGCAGAGGAATTACGGTACAGAGAAGAGATCCTGAACCTGCTTTGGAGATTTATTGTAGTGCTTGAAGTTACTCTGGCCTGCTGTGTCTCCTGTCGCTGTTCCTGCAAACTGTGTGAACTTTTCAGCATGCTTGTATGAAGTAATACAAGTCATTTCATTTCAACCTATGTCTCCTGTGTTTTCCTCGCACCCAAGCACAAGACGCTATAGGAACTGTACACTATACATGACAAGATTCAGGAGCCAATGTTTAGTGTCTGCTGGGTCTGGGAAAGTCGTGTCTGCTGTGACTGTGGATATCAGATGTCCGTTTAATACCTTATGTGATGACAGTGGTTGTGACTTCTCACAACCATTCCAGGTGAGCGCATTCCCTTAAAATTTTACTCTGGAGTGTTACCACAGGTAAACACTATTGTTTTTTTTTTTTTTTTCTCCTTTCCTCTTCTCCTTCCAGCACCTCTGCCTTAAAAGATCTGGAAGATGGAGGCCCGCATAAAGGAACTTTGCGGAGTGACTGATACAATCCTTTCAGATGTACAGACTTTAAAAACCCGTTTTGCAAGCCTACAGGACCTCACTAATCATAATTTGCAAGTGTTTGGACAGACTACCCAGGAATTGCGAGCCAGGATTGAGGCTCTAGAGGAACGAGCCCAGGCTCCTGCCATAACCCCGAGTTCTGGGATCCCCAAATTACCTCCTTTTCGTTTTGGCGGTGAACGTGAGAAATTCAGGGGATTTATTAATCAATGCAATTTATTTTTCTCTGCACATGCTTCACAATTTCCCACTGAACGATCCAAAGTGCTTACTATAATCATGTTGCTTACCAATAAGGCTTTGATGTGGGCAAACCCTCTGATTGAGACTGAGGATGATTGTTTGAATCACCTTGATGCTTTTATTTCAGCCATGGGGCAGGTGTTTGATGACCCCAATCGAGGTGCAACAGCTGAAGCAGCCATGTTAACTTTGCGCCAAGGTAAGCGTTCAGTAGCCGAATATGCCCTGGATTTCAGGAGATGGGCTCTTGCTACCACTTGGGACACTTCCGCTAAAAAATCTATTTTTCGGAAAGGGTTGTCTCCACTGATTAAGGATGAACTTGCTCGTGCCGACCCTCCCACTGCGTTAGGTGACTTTATTAACTATTGTATCCGTATTGATGCTCGTCTGACTGAACGCAGACAAGAGAGATGGTTCGAAAATAATCGCACTAACCTTTTACTACCTCCCTCCTCAGCTAAGGAACCTTTGAGTAGGATCACAAGGGAACCAGAACCTGAACCCATGCAGGTGGACTCTTTACAAAGACGGGTTAGTGATGCACGCAAAGAACATCGTATAAAGGAAAATCTATGTTTCTACTGTGGTAAGTCAGGGCACTTCATTATAAACTGCCCCAGCCGTTCTCGTAAGACTACTGCAGCAGTCATTCACTGTGAGTATTGCGAGAGGAGCTCTGTCATGTCCGAGCCTCAGGCTCCAGAGAGATCTGCTGCAAGAGATCTTGATTTCTCGGACTTAAACTCTGTTAGTTCTGGGGACGATGACGGTATAAACGCTGCAATTTTTCAAGTTTCCTCAGCGGTGTCCCAGCTGAATTGTAAAAGAAACAATTCTCATTGCTTCCTTTCCATCAAACTCTGGGTTGACTCAGTCTGGGTGTCTAGCTCTGCTATGATCGACTCAGGAGCAAGTGGAAATTTTATGGATATCTCCTTTGCTCTGAAACAGGGGATACGTTCAGTGAAGAAGGCTACTCCAGTACAGATGGAGACTGTGGATGGCTCTCTACTGACTTCTGGACCAGTGGATCAAGAAACAGAGCCTTTGAGGGTCCTTATGGGTAAAGATCATCAGGAGAAAATGTCTTTTTTGCTTATCTCTTCTCCCCACTTTCCCATCATTCTAGGGCTACCATGGCTGCAGGCGCAGAATCCTACGATTAACTGGGAGACCAAGGAATTACACTTTCTGGAGAAACAGATGAGTCAAGGAGTTTCAGCTTGCTCTGTTCCTAAAGGAACCATGTCAGTCCCTGAACTACCAGCTGTATACCAGGACTATGTGGATTTATGTGACAAGAAGAACGCTGATCAGCTTCCTCCTCACCGTCCATATGATTGTCCAATTGAATTATTGCCCGGAGCAGAGATACCTTTTGGTAAGATCTACCCCCTAGCGGGGCCCGAGCTAAAAGCTTTGAAGGATTATATAGACGAAAATTTAGCCAAGGGCTTCATACGCCCTTCTTCATCTCCCGCAGGTGCACCCATCTTCTTTGTGAAGAAGAAAGATGGATCTCTGAGACCCTGCATAGACTATAGGGAACTCAATAAGGTTACTATTAGAAACCGTTATCCATTGCCTTTAATCCCTGAGTTGTTGGAGAGAGTGCGGCATGCCAAAATTTTCTCTAAACTGGATCTCCGTGGGGCCTATAACTTGGTCCGTATTAGACCTGGGGATGAATGGAAGACTGCTTTCAGGTCACGCTATGGACACTTTGAATATCTAGTTATGCCTTTTGGTCTGAGTACCGCCCCAGCCACTTTCCAACACTTCGTGAATGATATCTTCAGGGATCTCCTAGATACATTTGTGGTGATTTATCTGGATGATATTCTAATTTTTTCTAACTCCACAGAGGAACATCATGGACATGTGAGAATGGTCTTAGAACGCCTAAGACAAAACCATCTCTACATCAAGCTTGAAAAATGTGAATTCCATAGGACCGAAATTCAATTTCTGGGGTATGTACTATCTACGCAAGGGATTAGTATGGATGGAAGCAAGACCCAAGCCATCAAGGATTGGCCAATTCCTAGAAATGTGAAGGAGGTGCAGCGTTTCATCGGGTTTGCCAACTTCTATAGACGTTTCATTAAGAATTTTTCTGAGGTAGTGTCACCTATCACCCAACTTACCCGGAAACAGTCTAGGTTCTCCTGGACCCCGCAAGCTCAGGAAGCATTTTCCTGTTTAAAGGATAAATTTACCACCGCACCTATCTTAGTACATCCCAACCCCGAGCTTGCCTTCATAATAGAGGTGGATGCTTCAGACTGTGCCGTTGGAGCTATACTCTCTCAGAGAACAGGTGAGAAGAATGTCTTGCATCCCTGTGCCTTATTTTCCCAGCAGTTGTCTTCGGCTGAGAGGAACTACGATGTGGGCAATAGAGAATTGTTGGCCATTATTGCCGCCTTCAAGGAATGGAGACACCTTCTTCAGGGAGCTGCACAGAAAATAGTCGTCCTGACAGACCATCGTAACCTTGAATTTATCAGGTCGGCTAAGTGCCTGACTCCTCGCCAGGCTCGCTGGAATCTTTTCCTAAACCAATTTAATTTTGTCATTTCTTATAGACCAGGATCGCGCAATGGAAAGGCTGATGCACTCTCTAGGATTCATTCAGCAGAGACACGTCCACTTACTCCTCCTAAGACTATTCTTCCTGACTCTAGATTCCTGTTTTTTTTTTCCTATCTCCACTGTTTTATCTGCCACCTACAGTATGATTGGGTGGATCTACTTCCACTGGCTGAGTTCTCTTATAACAACTCTCAGAGCGCCTCCACTAAGCAGTCTCCTTTTTACTCCAATCTAGGTTATCATCCTAACATTCTTCCTCGATTTCCCATAGATACGCCCTTGCCGGCAGTGGCTGAAAGAATCACTTCTTTACAAAAGAATATGGATCTTCTAAAGGAAAATCTAGAATTGGCTCAGGAAAGGTACAAGAAAGCAGCAGATAAATTTCGTAAACCTGCACCAGCTTTCAAGGTAGGAGATTTGGTCTGGCTGTCAACCAGAAATCTTAAATTAAAGATTCCATCGTCTAAATTGGGACATAAGTACATTGGACCTTATAAGATCAATAAGATTATAAGTGCTGTTGCTTGTCGTCTTCAACTGCCCAGAACTATGAGAATCCACCCTGTCTTTCATGTATCCCTACTAAAGGCTGCAACACCCAATACGTTTCCTGGACGTTCTTCTCCTTGCCCTGACCCAGTGCTGGTCGATGGTCAGGAAGAATTTATGGTGGAAAGGATTCTAGATTCCAGGTTGTACAGAAATCAGTTGCAATATTTGATTAAATGGCAGGGCTACCCAGTGGAGGACAACTCATGGGAACCAGTCAATAATGTAAATGCTCCTCGCCTGCTCCGCCAGTTTCATCAGAGGTACCCTGACAAGCCTGGTCTGAGGTCATCCGGAGGTTGTCCCTAAGGGGGGAGTAATGTAAGGTTCTTTGTCTCTGTTGACATGTTCCTTGAAACTCAGTTTTCCGTCGGCCATTTTGCTTTCTGTCTTTCTGCAGCTCTTGCCCTCAGTTAATATGGAGTTTCCAGTTTTCATGTTCCCGCCCTGATTCTTCCCTCTTGCTTCTTAAGCAGCCTCAGCTGAACAATCAGTGCTCCTGAATCAAGCCTCAGTCAGTCTGTGACCTGACTCCTGGAAGCCTTGGACTTGTACTCCAGCTATTCCCTACTGAGGAACCTTGGAACACTTTTGGACTCTGGAAACCTGCTGTTTGGTGAATCCATGTTTGCAGAGGAATTACGGTACAGAGAAGAGATCCTGAACCTGCTTTGGAGATTTATTGTAGTGCTTGAAGTTACTCTGGCCTGCTGTGTCTCCTGTCACTGTTCCTGCAAACTGTGTGAACTTTTCAGCATGCTTGTATGAAGTAATACAAGTCATTTCATTTCAACCTATGTCTCATGTGTTTTCCTCGCACCCAAGCACAAGACGCTGTAGGAACTGTACACTATACATGACAGAAGGTGGGGTACTGGTATGGGCTGGTATCATCAAAGATGAACTTGTGGGACCTTTTCGGGTTGAGGATGGAGTGAAGCTCAACTAACAGACCTACTGCCAGTTTCTGGAAGACACCTTCTTCAAGCAGTGGTACAGGAAGAAGTCAGTATCGTTCCAAGAAAAACATGATTTTCATGCAGAACAATGCTCCATCACATGCATCCAAATACTCCACAGCGTGGCTGGCCAGTAAAGGTCTAAAAGAAGAAAAAATAATGACATGGCCCCCTTGTTCACCTGATGTGAACCCCATAGAGAACCTGTGGTCCCTCATAAAATGTGAGATCTACAGGGAGGGAAAACAGTACACCTCTCGGAACAGTGTCTGGGAGGCTATGGTGGCTGCAGCACGCAATGTTGATCGTAAACAGATCAAGCAACTGACAGAATCTATGGATGGAAGGCTTTTGAGTGTCATCGTAAAGAAAGGTGGCTATATTGGTCACTGATTTTTTTGTATGTCAGAAATGTTTATTTCTAAATTTTGTGTTGTTATATTGGTTTACCTGGTGAAAATAAAGAAGTGAGATGGGTATATATTTGGTTTTTATTAAGTTGCCTAATAATTCTGCACAGTAATAGTTACCTGCACAAACAGATATCCTCCTAAGATAGCCAAATCTAAAAAAAACCCACTCCAACTTCCAAAAATATTAAGCTCTGATATTTATGAGTCTTTTGGGTTGATAGAGAACATAGTTGTTGTTCAATAATAAAAGAATCCTCTCAAATACAACTTGCCTAATAATTCTGCACACAGTGTATATAGCTAGTTTTCTGTTTTGGATAACATGATTTTAGTTTTTTTTTCATCTAGTCTGGCTTTAATATAGGTCAATATTAAATAAAGTCTACTGATGAGTCACCTTTGAGGAATTATGTGTATAGTTTTACATTTGAAATTAATAAAGTTTAGTTTTATCCTTTTGTCAGAAAACATGAGGAATGACAAGAGACAACCCCTTTAAGAAGATCCAAATTTGGTTAAAACTATTCCAATATTCTGAACATAAAGAAGGCTTCTCCCCTATGTGACATCTCTCAGTTGATTTCCAAGTAAAACATTTACCACATTAAGAAAATGAAAAAGGCTTCTCTGTGTGACTGCTCTGATGTCTAACAAGTTGCCGTCTCTGGCTAAAACATTTCCCACATTCTGAACATGAAAAAGGCTTCTCCCCTGTGTGGGTTCTCTTGTGGCTATCAAGATTTACTTTCCATTTAAAACATTTATCACATTCTGAACAGGAAAAAGGTTTTTCCCTCGTGTGAGTTCTCTGATGGCGATCAAGATTTGTTTTCCATTTAAAACATTTCCCACATTCTGAACATGAAAAAGGCTTCTCTCCTGTGTGGGTTCTCTCGTGCCTGTAAAGAACTGATTTTCGGTTAAAACATTTCCCACATTCTGAACAGGAAAAAGGTTTCTCCCCTGTGTGAGTTGTCTGATGGCGATCAAGATTTGTTTTCCATTTAAAACATTTCCCACATTCTGAACATGAAAAAGGCTTCTCTCCTGTGTGGGTTCTCTCGTGCCTGTAAAGAACCGATTTCCGGTTAAAACATTTCCCACATTCTGAACAGGAAAAAGGTTTCTCCCCTGTGTGGGTTCTCTGGTGGCTATCAAGAACAGATTTCCGGTTAAAACATTTCCCACATTCTGAACAGGAAAAAGGATTCACCCCTGTGTGAATTCTCTGGTGGATAACAAAATGTGATTTATGTGCAAAACATTTCTGACATTCCGAACAAGAAAAAAGCTTCTGCCCTGTGTGGGTTCTCTCGTGGCTACGAAGAACCCATTTCCGGTTAAAACATTTCCCACATTCTGAACAGGAAAAAGGCTTCTCCCCTGTGTGAGTTCTCTGATGGGTAACAAGAAAAAATTTCCGGTTAAAACATTTCCCACATTCTGAACAGGAAAAAGGCTGCTCCCCTGTGTGAGTTCTCTGGTGGGTAACAAGATTACATTTCTGGATAAAACATTTCCCACATTCTGAACAGGAAAAAGGCTTCTCTCCTGTGTGAGTTCTTTGGTGAATAACAAGATTACATTTCTGGATAAAACATTTCCCACATTCTTTACATGAAAAAGGCTTCTCCCCTGTGTGAGTTCTCTGGTGGTTAACAAAATGTGATTTCAGTGTAAAATATTTCCCACATTCTGAACATGAAAATGACTTCTTTGCTTTAGGAGCAGTTTGTTTTTTAATGCCGCTTTTGGGACTTTGATTTTCCTTAATAGTCAGTAATGAATCAGAAGATGGGACCTGTTTCATAGGATCAGATGACAGATCCTTGCTGTGAATGGATGATGGTATATCTGGAGTAAGAGCAATCAATTCAGTTGTATCTTGTAGGATCTCAAGATCATCAGATTTAAAAATTGAAGATGTCAGCTGTCCCATTGATCTCCTGGTACAGTCATCTGCTAAGATGAAAAAAACAATTATTATTTTTTAATAAAATATCCTTGAGTTTTATAGTTTTGAACATTTCTACTTAAACTGTCCATAAAAATGGCAAGCTATGTAAAAAACTTTATCAATACAATGACAGTTCAGTCAGTGCGTGGTGTTCAACTGTTTGTTCATTCTGCATCCCAAATACTGAATAAAAAACAAAGAAACCAATGTTATGTAGGCAAAAATAATACCAATTCTCATCTCACAATAAACAAGTCCCCACTCAGGTCCATCATCTGTCAATTGAAAAACAGAGGTTCCCACACTATTAGTGGCTCAAAGGTTGTTGAAAACCAACAAGGTTTCTATAAACCTATCCAGCAAAATAGTCTCTCACTTCTGAGTCTTGCAGTGTGCTCAAACAACATTTAGGATCCCTGTATTTAGCAATACTATAGTGAGAAGAACCCACTGAATTTACGGTGTGTGTCTCCTGGAGCACAATCTGGGCACTATGTGCTGGGTAAGAAAATGGCAAATGTGTAATTTTCACTCTCCAACATCCACTGCGTATTGATTTCCGGAAAGTGGCTGTGGAGTTAAAATATTCACTTCTCCTATAGATTACAACCCTCAGTGAATTAATTTATAAAATGGAATCACTTTATGGGAATTTCGACTATTCTGGTTTTCTGTCATTAAGTTATATTAGGGCTTCTGCATATGGTGTGTCCAATCTCATCTGGGATCTGTTCCTGCTGTCCAGCTGGAGTAATCTGCTCCCTACTTCAGCCAATTGGAAAGTACCACTATCTACTAAAGCTCAAAGCTTATGGCCGGAATCTGCCAGATACAGCGCTGTTCTCCTCTAGTTCAGTACTCTGCTCAGCTCGCGGCTTGTGTATTTGTTTCCTGTTGTGACCGTGGCCCGTTTACTGACTACTCTTGTGTCTTCTGATTCTGTACTTCTGGTTGTGACCCAGCTACCTGACTATTATTCTTGCTTTCTAACACCACAGAATAGCAGGTAACACCATGGTCCAAGCCTAGGGGTCCCTGTGTAAGTCCAGATCCATGTAAGGGTGTGAAAGAGCGATGAGCAAGGCAATCCTTGGGATATGGAAAGCAGAGAAGATAGTGCCAAGCATGTTCATAGTAGACATCGTTGGAGCTGCCAGGTGACCCAATGCATTGTGACTGCAAACTATTCCAGCTAGATCTGCATTCAAATAGTTAAATGGCGCTCCTTCTCTCCTGAACAATGTCATGTGCCCAGACAGTAGGGTACAATCGTATGTAGGGTATTTTGCGAAGTTGGAAAATAATTTGTAACATCCAAAGGTTTTCTATTATCCTTTGTGAATAATTCCAAAGTTATCACCACATAAAATGACACGTCAGATTTAAAAAATGGGGCCTGATTAAGAACACAAAACTGGATGCAGAAAGAGGTTAAATCACAGTATTTTGTGAACTAACTACTGTAATCGAAAACTGTGACTACAGACAATAACATCTACTGAAATGATCAAACTCAACAGTCTTCATCAGTAATAAATGAGTAACTAGTGGCGAAACCTCTCTGGTGTATTTAGCGTATGGGGCTCAGTGACTTTACAATCTAAACTATCGTAAGGTCCAATATTTTCTGTCAGATGAGTTTCAAGAAGAAATATTAGGCATTTAAAGAGAACTGTGTACAGTCATGGCCAAAAGTTTTGAGAATGACACAAATATTAATTTTTACAAAGTCTACTACTTTACTTTTTCTAATGGCAATTTGCATATACTCCAGAATGTTATAAAGAGTGATCAGCTTAACAGCAATTACTTGCAAAGTCAATATTTGGCTAGAAAATGAACTTTATCCCCCAAAACACATTTCAACATCATTGCAGCCCTGCCTTAAAAGGACCAGCTAACCTCTTTTCAGTGATTGCTCCATTAACACAGGTGTGGGTGTTGATGAGGACATGGATGGAGATCAATCTGTCATGATTAAGTAAGAATGACACCACTGGACACTTTAAAAGGAGGCTGGTGCTTGGCATCATTGTTTCTCTTCTGTTAACCATGGTTATCTCTAAAGAAACACGTGCAGTCATCATTGCAATGCACAAAAATGGCCTAACAGGGAAGAGTATCGCAGCTAGAAAGATTGCACCTCAGTCAACAATCTATCGCATCATCAAGAACTTCAAGGAGAGAGGTTCCATTGTTGCCAAAAAGGCTTCAGGGCGCCCAAGAAAGACCAGCAAGCGCCAGGACCGTCTCTTAAAAGTGTTTCAGCTGCGGGATCGGGCTACCAGCAGTGCAGAGCTTGCTCAGGAATGGCAGCAGGCAGGTGTGAGTGCATCTGCACGCACTGTGAGGCAGAGATGTTATGATTTGGTAGCTGAGGAGAGCAGGCAAAAAAGGAAATACACCAGAGCAGTTGGAAACTATGAGATTGCAGTACCCTGACTAACCACCACAACTAGAGGCAGCCGTGGAGCGTTCCTAGACGCCTCGTCACAGCCTGAGAAACTAACTACACCTAAAGATAGAAAGAGGAAAGCTATCTGCCCCGGAGCAGATCCCCAAAGAACATAGAAAGCCCCCAAACATGTAATGGCGGTTAGACAAGAAGAAATACTGACACAGACAGAAAATAGTATGAGCAAATGTTGGGGCCCAAACTTACTAAATAGAAAAGGATAGGAAGGGCACTTACTGCAATCCCAAAAAACCCTGAAAAGCACCAACTCTACTAATTTCAAAAACACCTGAGATCACACGACCTCTACCACCTAAATTAGTTCTCTGGTGTAACCAAAAACAAAACAGCAGCCACTGAAAAAACTGGAAAAAGCAAATGTACAAACATCAGTGGCTGAACTGAACTGAGAGGCAAAAGCCCCCAGAGGGGACCCTGAAGGCCCCCACAGAAGTGCAGAACAAAATGCAAAAATCAAGCACAAAAACAAAAAGAAGATGTGATGATACTGCAAGCTTCATTTCTTGTGCTGTTTCCAGAACTTTCCCCATAGTACTACAACCCCCACCGGTTGCAAGCACAGGGCAAAGTTACCCCTCCCTCCTTTTCTCTGCAGCTACTGCATTCATTAGGCTTTGCAGCCTGTGGGCTTCCCCCCCCTTCAGCTCACTACACACTCTGTGTAATCTGATTCCAGGTGGCTAGCCCCCACAGGGAGGCCGGCTGAAAGCGGCTAACAAGCCACATGGTCTGTTCCTTTGTTGCATGGTAGTTATTCAAGATCAAAAATCTTGGCTCCTGTGTATGTTATAAGTATGAAATTTTCATATCTGCCAATTCATCGGTGAATCCAGGGATCAGTGAAGTTTCTAAGCGCTGGCACCAGCAGAACCTAAGAAACAGATTTCTGCTTAGCCGATCCACCCAGGCACTCTGCGTTTAGACTTAAATGCACGCCAACATCTTGCGGAGTACAATGGTATGCTCTGCATCGCTGTAAGAGACTCCATCTCTTATTTATGAAAGTTTTGAGTTTTCTGAACTAAGAGTAACCCTTAGAGCAAGAGGAGGACCCTGGTAACTCCACCCCGTTTATGATGTCACGGCCACAGGTCTATAAGGTAGGGGCCAGGTATTCTGGCTGAGATCTGCCCTGGACACCAGACTTATAGCAGCTCTGTGATGCATTGTGATGTCTCCCCTCCCCCGACCGCATGGCTTGCCTACTATGATCTAAGAACTGTAAGTTGATCTTCCTTATGTTAACCCCTTTTATTTTCTAATTGTTTTGTACATAACGATATTGTCTCAGTTTGTTCCATCTTTTTATATTGTATAAGCACTGCCTGTCTTTTTAAGGAATAAACCTATAAATTTATTAGTTTGTTTCTCCTGCTCTATAAACGAATTTGCACGCGCCTGAAGTACTACGCTACTGTTTTGGGGTTGCTACGGACCCTCTTGATAAATTGTTCCAAGTAAACCGTGGCTGGTGGCAGCTATAAAGAAGGGGTGTAAAGTGTTGACCTATGGGGTGGCGCGGGCGGTGACGGAGCGGGTTTTATAAGTGTATTACCCAGCTGCGGCTTGGAGTAATTATAATTCCCTCACTGCAGCGTGCCCAATAGCCAGCACACATCCAAGTGACCCGTCTGGCGACTAATTATCCTAGGTGCAGTTCCCTGACTGACCTGAGGGTAAGGGGGGCGCCAGAGAGCTGCAAGTTCCTAAGTGGAAGTGGGATAATTATAAATCCCTGCAGTTTACTGGGTCGGACGGCAGCAGCCGTCGTGTGTGTGCACCGTTTCATCACAGAAGAAAATGTCTTATCTGTTAGCAGGAGATTCAGACACGACACAGCAGGCTACAAAGGAAACAGGAATCAAGGATTGAGACCAGAACAATTGATCACCGGCAACCCTGATGGGAAGGTGACTCCCTTATATAAGACCAGTCAGTAACACCTGATTCCCAATCCTCACAATCTTCACTGGACAGTCCAGTACCGTTTGTAACCACCAGAGGGAGCTTCTGCTCAGAACTCATTTCCAGCCTATTCACAACAGAACCCCTCCCTTGAGGAGGGGTCACCGAACCCTCATTTGAGCAACCAGGTCGGTCAGGATGAGTTCTATGATACGCACGGATGAGTCTCCTAGCATGGATGTCCGAAGCAAACACCCAAGAATTGTCTTCCTGACCATAACCTCTCCATTTAACCAAATACTGGAGTTTCCGTCTAGAAAAACGAGAATTCAATATTTTCTCAACCACATACTCCAGATTGCCCTCAACCAAAACAGGGTCAGGAGGCACAGTAGTAGGAACCACTGGCTCAACAAACCTCTTCAACAAGGACTTGTGGAACACGTTATGGATCTTAAATGTCCCTGGAAGAAGCAAACGAAAAGAAACAGGGTTAAGAATCTCCATGATCTTATAAGGTCCAATGAACCTAGGCTTAAATTTAGGAGATGCCACTCTCATAGGAATATTTCTTGAGGACAACCAGACCAAGTCCCCTACTTTAAAAAGAGGACCATCAGTCCTATGCCGGTTAGCAAACCGCTGGGCCCTCTCCTGAGAGAGGGACAACCTCTCCACTACCTGGTCCCAAATCTGTTGCATACGCTCCACAACAGAGTCAACACCTGGGCAGACAGAAGCCTCCGTCTGTCCAGAAGAAAATCGAGGGTGAAACCCAGAATTACAGAAAAATGGAGACATCAAAGTGGCAGAGCTAGCCCTATTATTAAGAGCAAACTCAGCTAAAGGCAAAAAAGAGACCCAGTCATCCTGATCAGCAGACACAAAGCATCTTAGATAAGTCTCCAATGTCTGGTTTGTTCTCTCAGTTTGACCATTGGTCTGAGGATGAAACGCCGAGGAGAAAGACAATTGAACACCAATTTTAGAACAAAAGGTCCTCCAAAATCTGGAAACAAACTGGACTCCTCTGTCAGACACAATGTTCTCAGGAATGCCGTGTAAACGAACCACGTGCTGAAGGAACAAAGGCACCAATTCAGAGGAGGAAGGCAACTTAGGTTTTCCAAGATGATACATCTTGTGCCATTACCTATCGCAAATCACCCAGATGACGGTCATTCTCTGAGAAACAGGGAGGTCGGAAATGAAATCCATAGAGATATGGGTCCATGGTCTCTTGGGCACAGGTAATGGCATCAACAAACCACTAGAACGAGAGCAAGGCTTGGAGAGAGAGCAAGTCCCGCAGGACTGCACAAACTCCCTGACATCACGAGACAAGGTAGGCCACCAAAAGGACCGACCAACCAAGTCCCTGGTACCAAAAATTCCGGGATGACCGGCCAACGCGGAACAATGAATCTCAGACATTACACTCTTTTTCCACTGGTCCGGGACAAACAATTTCCCAACAGGGCAGCGCTCGGGCTTATCCTCCTGGCACCCCTCCAGAGCCAGTCTCAAATTGGGCGAGATGGCGGAAAGAACTACACCCTCTTTCAAAATAACAGAAGGATCAGATAACTCAGGAGAGTCCGCCAGGAAACTCCTCGAGAGGGCATCCGCCTTAACATTTTTAGTGCCAGGAAGAAATGAAACCACAAAATTAAAACGTGTGAAAAACAAGGCCCACCTGGCCTGTCTAGGATTAAGTCGCTTGGCAGATTCCAGATAAACCAGATTCTTATGGTCCGTAAGGACCACCACCTGATGTTTGGCTCCCTCCAGCCAATGTCTCTTCCACTCTTCAAAAGCCCACTTCATGGCTAATAACTCCCGATTACCCACGTCATAATTACGTTCAGTGGGAGAAAATTTTCGAGAGAAAAAGGCACAAGGGTTACTTTTAGAGGTCTCTGGATCTCTTTGGGACAAAACGGCACCTGCCCCAATTTCAGAGGCATCAACCTCCACCTGAAATGGTAGAGAAACATCAGGCTGCCGTAGAACAGGAGCAGAAGTGAATCTCTGCTTAAGTTCCTGAAATGCAGAGACTGCCTCAGAAGGCCAATTCACCACATCAGAACCCTTCTTGGTCAAATCAGTTAATGGTTTAACAATAACAGAGAAATTACCAATAAATTTACGATAAAAATTGGCAAAACCCAAGAATCTTTGAAGAGCCTTTAATGAAGTAGGTTGGACCCAATCACAGATGGCCTGAACTTTGACCGGGTCCATTTCAATAACAGATGGGGACAAAATGAATCCCAGAAATGAGATCCTCTGAACGCCAAAAAGACACTTTGATCCCTTCACATACAGAGCATTCTCTCTCAAAATCTGGAACACAGTCCGAACATGTTTTACATGAGAGTCCCAGTCATTGGAAAAAACCAAGATATCATCCAAATAAACAATCAGAAATTTATCCACAAAATCCCTGAAAATGTCATTCATGAAGGACTGGAAGACAGAAGGAGCATTAGTGAGCCCAAAGGGCATCACAAGGTACTCAAAATGCCCTTCAGGGGTATTAAATGCCGTCTTCCATTCATCCCCGTGCTTAATGCGAATAAGGTTATATGCCCCCCTGAGGTCAAGCTTGGTAAACCAAGTAGCGTTTTTCACCCTGGAAAACAGATCAGAGATCAAGGGTAACGGATATTGATATTTCACAGTAATATTGTTCAAGAGACGATAATCAATACACGGCCTTAATGAACCATCCTTTTTGGCCACAAAGAAAAAACCGGCACCTAAGGGTGAAGAGGATGGTCTGATATGACCCTTCTCCAATGACTCCTTGATATAAGACCGCATAGCGTCATGTTCAGGTACAGACAAGTTAAAAAGGCGACCTTTAGGGAATTTACTACCAGGCACTAATTCAATAGCGCAGTCATAGCTCCTATGGGGAGGCAAGGATGCAGATTTACTTTCGCTAAACACATCAGAAAAATCAATCAAAAAGTCAGGAACATCCTGAGCCTGGGGGAGGCAGAAAAAACAGGAGTGTTGGTATTAACACATTGACAGCCCCAACTGGTAACAGACACAGATTTCCAATCCAAAACAGGATTATGAGACTGTAACCAAGGGAAACCCAGTACGATAATGTCATGCAGATTATACAGAACCAAAAATTTGCAACTCTCCTGATGATCAGGTTCTACCCTCATTATCACCTGAGTAGAGAACTGAGGTTTATTCTCAGCCAAAGGGGTAGAATCGATCCCCAGTAGGGGAATAGACTTCCGTAGGGGTATCAAGGGAAACCCACAACGTTTAGCAAAATCAAAATCCATCAGGTTAATAGCTGCTCCAGAATCAACAAAAGCCTGAGCAGAAAATGAGGACAGAGAGCATATCAGAGTGACAGTTAATAGAAACTTAGTCTGAACACTACCCAAGACAACTGAGCGAGCAAAACGTCTTCCCCGCTTAGGGCAGACAGAAATAGCATGAGAGGCATCACCACAGTAGAAACATAACCCATTGCGCTTTCGAAATTCATGACGCTGTGCCCCAGAAACCACTCTATCACACTGCGTGGATTCAGAAGCAGGTTCACAAGGCAACATAATTCCACGCATACCTTTCCGCTCACGCAAACGTCTGTCAATTTGAATCGCTAATGACATAGAATCATTGAGACCAGAGGGAACAGGGAATCCCACCATAACATCCTTTACATTATCTGACAGTCCCTTCCGAAAAAGAGCTGCCAAAGCGTCGTCATTCCATTTGGTCAGGACTGCCCACTTACGGAATCTCTGACAGTATAACTCAGCGTCCTCAAGCCCCTGACTTAATGCCAACAAAGTTTTTTCAGCTTGATCAGTGACATTAGGCTCATCGTACAATAACCCCAAAGCCTGAAAAAACGCATTAACATCACTCAAATCAGGATCCCCAGGTGTCAGGGAAAAAGCCCAATCCTGAGGGTCGCCGCGCAGGAGAGAGATGACAATTTGAACCTGCTGCGCTGCGTTCCCTGAGGACTTAGATTTTAAGGCAAAAAACAATTTACAGTTATTTTTGAAATTCAGAAACTTAGCTCGATCCCCTAAAAACAAATCTGGCATGGGAATCCTAGGTTCCACAACAGGCAACCTAGCAAGATAGGTAGCAATACTCCGAACTTCAGTGGCAAGCTGATCCACACGGCCAGACAACTGTGCAAACTCCATTGAGAGAAAAAAAAAAAAAAATCCTCCTCAGCACCCAGAGATACAGAGGGAAAAAAAAAAATGCAACAAACAGAAAAAAAAAAAAAAAATCTGACAACTCTGACAACTTTCTTTCACAATACTTTTCCCTTCTGTGAGTACCATATAATTTTCAGTTTAGGCCGGTGATACTGTTATGATTTGGTAGCTGAGGAGAGCAGGCAAAAAAGGAAGTACACCAGAGCAGTTGGAAACTATGAGATTGCAGTACCCTGACTAACCACCACAACTAGAGGCAGCCGTGGAGCGTTCCTACGTTTGTCCTAGACGCCTCGTCACAGCCTGAGAAACTAACTACACCTAAAGATAGAAAGAGGAAAGCTATCTGCCCCGGAGCAGATCCCCAAAGAACATAGAAAGCCCCCAAACATGTAATGGCGGTTAGACAAGAAGAAATACTGACAGACAGAAAATAGTATGAGCAAACGTTGGGGCCCAAACTTACTAAATAGAAAAGGATAGGAAGGGCACTTACTGCAATCCCAAAAAACCCTGAAAAGCACCAACTCTACTAATTTCAAAAACACCTGAGATCACACGACCTCTACCACCTAAATTAGTTCTCTGGTGTAACCAAAAACAAAACAGCAGCCACTGAAAAAACTGGAAAAAGCAAATGTACAAACATCAGTGGCTGAACTGAACTGAGAGGCAAAAGCCCCCAAAGGGGACCCTGAAGGCCCCCACAGAAGTGCAGAACAAAATGCAAAAATCAAGCACAAAAACAAAAAGAAGAAAATGTCTTATCTGTTAGCAGGAGATTCAGACACGACACAGCAGGCTACCAAGGAAAAAGGAATCAAGGATTGAGACCAGAACAATTGATCACCGGCAACCCTGATGGGAAGGTGACTCCCTTATATAAGACCAGTCAGTAACACCTGATTCCCAATCCTCACTGGACAGTCCAGTACCGTTTGTAACCACCAGAGGGAGCTTCTGCTCAGAACTCATTTCCAGCCTATTCACAACACGGAGACTCCTGGAGCAAGGCCTGGTCTCAAGGAGGGCAGCAAAGAAGTCACTTCTCTCCAGAAAAAACATCATGGACAGACTGATATTCTGCAAAAGGTACAGGCAGTGGACTGCTGAGGACTGGGGTAAAGTTATTTTCTCTGATGAATCCCCTTTTTGATTGTTTGGGACATCAGGAAAACGCCTCATTCGGAGGAGACAAGGTGAGTGCTACCACCAGTCTTGTCTTATGCCAACTGTTAAGCATCCTGAAACCATTCATGTGTGGGGTTGCTTCTCAGCCAAGGGAATCGGCTCTCTCACAGTCTTGCCTAAAAACACAGCCATGAAGAAATAATGGTACCAGAATGTCCTCCAAGAGCAACTTCTCCCAACCCTCCAAGAGCAGTTTGGCGATCAACAATGCCTTTTCCAGCATGATGGAGCACCTTGCCATAAAGCAAAGGTGATAACTAAATGGCTCATGGAACAAAACAGAGATTTTGGGTCCATGGCCTGGAAACTCCCCAGATCTTAATCCCATTGAGAACTTGTGGTCAATCATCAAGAGACGGGTGGACAAACAAATACCTAAAAATTCTGACAAAATGAAAGCATTGATTGTGCAAGAATGGACTGCTATCAGTCAGGATTTGGTCCAGAAGTTGATTGAGAGCATGCCAGGGAGAATTGCAGAGGTCCTGAAGAAGAAGAGTCAACACTGCAAATATTGACCTGCTGCATTAACTCATTCTAACTGTCAATATAAGCTTTTGTTACTCATATGTTTGCAATTATTATATTTCTGTCTGTGATAAAAACATCTGTCAAACACACATAAAAACCAGAGGGCAGCAAATCATGTGAAAATATATTTGTGTCATTCTCAAAACTTTTGGCCATGACTGTATAATAGTGCAGCGCTGAGATATCTTAACCCCTTAACGACCGCCGATATGCCTTTTAACGGCGGTCATTAAGGGTACTTAAACCACAGCGCCGTTATTTAACGGCGCTGTGCAAAAAGCCTATAGCGCCCCCCAGAGTCGGATTTTCTCCGGGGTCTCGGCTACCCGGGGTAACTGAGACCCAGAGAACATGATTCGGGTTGGTTTTTACCGACCCCGCTTTTGCGATCGCCGTTATTAACCCTATAACGGCGATTGCAAAAAAAAGTGATTTTCCCTTTAATTTCTCTTTCCTCTGATGTGATCGCACATCAGAGGGGAGAGAAATGGGTCCCCGGGACCCCCGATCAGCCCCCCGGTGTCTCCCCAGGCCTCCCATGTCACCTGCAGTCGCCGCCGTCTTTTTCCGGTAAAGAAAATGGCGGGCGCCTGCGCAGTGCGCCCGCCGAGCCGGATTCTCTCCGGGGCCTCGGCTACCAGGGGTAGCCAAGACCCCAGGGAACATAATTAGGGTCCCCCCCAGTCCCCCCGCTTTTGCGATCGCCGTTATAACGGCGATCGCTAAAGAAAAAAAAAAGACGCGATCCTGCAAGCAATTTCTCTCCCCTCTGATGTGATATCACATCAGAGGGGAGAGAAATAGGGTCCCCAGGACCCCCGGTACCTCAAGGTGTTCCCCCATGGCCCCTCTGTGCTCCTGCAGCTCCCCCTGTCCTCCGATCCTCCGTCCTCTTCATCCTGTAAAAAAAAAAAAATGGTGGGCGCATGCGCAGTGCGCCCGCCGGATCTGCCTGGCGGCAGATTCAAAAAAATGAATGATTCCATTCATTCTCTAAAAGTACATTTTTATCACTGTGATAAACTATCACAGTGATCAAAATGAAAAAAAAAACAGTACATAAACCCCCCCTTTATCAGCTCCTTTGTTAGGGACATATAATAAAATAAATTTTATTTATTTTTATTTTTCCATTAGGGTTATAATTAGGGTTAGGGTTAAGGGTATGCCACACTAAGCGAGATCGCTAGCGAGATCGCTAACGAGATCGCACCTGCATCACCATTTATGACGCAGTAGCGATCTCGTTAGCGACTTTATCTGTGCGTGACATGTAGCAACGATGTGGCCCCTGCTGAGATGTTGTTGATCGCTCATGAACGTTCTGAGCCGTTTTTTGGTCGTTGGTGTCCCGCTGGTGAGCCTGAATCTCTGAGTGTGACACCCTTTATGAACGACTTCACCAGCATCGCAGGTGGGACTAGGTTTTCCCAACGACCGCAGAGGTCGTTATACAGATCGCTGATGAGATGTGTTTGGAATCACAGATCGCCGATATGTGTTTGGAATCACACAGCTAAGTCGCTAACGAAATCGCTACTGCGTCATAAATGGTGACGCAGTAGTGATCTCGTTAGCGATCTCGCTTAGTGTGGCATACCCTTTAGGCTGGGTTTATACTGCGTTATGGCAGTCCGTTAGACGGACTGCGTTACACCGCGGTATAACGTGGTGTAACGCAGTCCGTTAATGCTGCCATTCATCCCCATTTGAGGGCGCATTGCGAAGCATGCCGTACAGCTGCATGCGTTCGCGACATGCCGTCATTCAGTGACGGAGCCTCGGACACGGGCTGCAGCGCCTGGGCTCCGTCACCGCTAGCGCAGATGAATCATCTGCTGATTCCTCTGCGCTAGCGGGTACAGCATGACGCGGTCGCGTTATGCTATATCGTTACCAGCCTGTTAACGCTGTGTGTTGAACGGCTGGTAAAACGCAATATGAACCTAGCCTTAGGGTTATAATTAGGGTTAGGGTTGGAATTAGGGTTAGGATTAGGAGTTGGGGTTAGGGTTGGAGCTAGAATTGAGGGGTTTCCACTATTTAGGCACATCAGGGGGTCTCCAAACACGACGTGGCGTTCAAAAAGTCAAATGGCGCTCCCTCCCTTCCAAGCCCTGTGGTGCGCCCAAACAGTGGTTTACCCCAACATATGGGTTATCAGCGTACTCAGGACAAATTGTACACCAATTTTGGGGTTCTAATTTCTCCTGTTACCCTTGGGAAAATAAAAATAGCTGGCTAAAAAAATCATTTTTGAGGAAAAAAATGATTTTTTATTTTCACGACACTGCGTTTATAAATTTCTGTGAAGCACTTGGGGGTTCAAAGTGCTCACCACACATCTAGATAAGCTCCTTGGGGGGTCTAGTTTCCAAAATGGTGTCACTTGCAGGGGTTTCTACTGTTTAGTAGGGTTGAGCATTCCGATACCGAAACCCGGTTCCGATACCTGAAATCCAATGTAAGTCTGTGGGAACAAAATATCGGAATATTTTTAATTCCGATATTTTTTTCCCACAGACTTACATTGGATTTCAGGTATCGGAACCGGGTTTCGGTATCGGAATGCTCAACCCTACTGTTTAGGCAAATAAAGGGCTCTGCAAACACAACATGACGCCCGCAGAACATTCCATCAAAGTCTGCATTACAAAATGGCGCTCCTTCCCTTCCAAGCTCTCCCATGCGCCCAAACAGTGGTTCCACCCCACATATGGGGTATCAGCGTACTCAGGAAAAATTGCACAACAACTTTTGGGGTCCAATTTCTCCTGTTACCCTTGGGGAAAAAAAATAGCGGGCTAAAGAATAATTTTTGAGGAAAAAAATGATTTTTTTTATTTTCACGGCTCTACGTTATAAACTTCTGTGAAGCACTTGGAGGTTCAAAGTGCTCACCACACATCTAGAGGAGTTCCTTGGGGGATCTAGTTTCCAAAATGGTGTCACTTGTGGGGGGTTTCCACTGTTTAGACACATCAGGGCCTCTACAAACGCGACATGGCATCCAGCCAATTCTGCGTTGAAAAAGTCAAACGGCGCTCCTTCCCTTGCGACCTCTGCCGTGCGCCCAAAAAGTGGTTTACCCCCACATATGGGGTATCGGCGTATTCAGGAGAAATTGCACATCAAATTTTGTGGTTCATTTTTTCTTTTAACACTTGTGAAAATAAAAAAAATTGGTTCCGAAGTAAAGCTTTTGTAAAAAAAGTTAAATGTTAATTTTTTCCTTCCACATTGCTTCAGTTCCTGTGAAGCACGTAAAGGGTTAATAAACTTCTTGAATGTGGTTTTGAGCACCTTGAGGGGTGCAGTTTTTAGAATGGTGTCATTTTTGGGGATTTTCTATCATATAGACCCCTCAAAGTGACTTCAAATGTGATGTGTTCCATAAAAAAAAAAATGGTGTTGTAAAAATGAGAAATCACTGGTCAACTTTTAACCCTTATAATTTCGTAACAACAAAAAAAATTTTGTTCCCAAAATTGTGCTCATGTAAAGTAGACATGTGGGAAATGTTATTTATTAAGAGATTTGTGTGACATATCTCTCTGATTTAAGGGCATAAAAATTTAAAGTTTGAAAATTGCTAAATTTTCAAAATTTTCGCCATATTTCCGCTTATTTTATAAATAAACTCAAGTCATATAAAATTTTTTTACTACTAACGTGAAGTACAATGTCACGAAAAAAATCTCAGAATCAGCGGGATTCGTTAAAGCGTTTCAGAGTTATAGCCTCATAAAGTGACAGTGGTCAGAATTGTAAAAATTGGCCCAAGAATTAAGCTGCAAAATGGCTCTGTCACTAAGGGTTAAAGGAAACCTGTCAGCAGGATTGTGCACAGTAACCTACAGACAGTGCCAGGTCAGTGCCGTTATACTGATTACAATGATACCTTGGTTGATGAAATCAGTCTTGTGGTTGTTGTTTAACCCCTCTCTGCCATCTGATGTACTATTTTGTCCATGTGACCTGGGACTTAATTCCCAAGGACGAAATAGTACGTCATACGCGATCAGCCGCGCTCACGGTGGGAGCGCGGCTGATCTCGGAAGGGTGTCAGCTGATTCTCCAAGCTGACCGCTCCCGGCACTTTAACCCCTGACACACTGCGATCAAACATGATCGCAGCGTTCCGGTGGCATAGGGAAGCATCGCGCAGGGAAGGGGCTCCCTACGTGCTTCCCCGTGACCTTGAGAGCAACACGATGTGATCGCGTTGTTCCGAGGGCCTCCTCCCTGCAGGCACCCGGATCCAAGATGGCCGTGGGGTCCTTCCGGCTTGTCAGTGCCTGCTGAGAGCGGGCGCCGGTAAGCCTCCTGCACTGCCTGTCAGATCACTGATCTGACAGAGTGCTCTGCAAAGTGTCAGATCAGCGATCTGACACTATATAGTGATGTCCCACCCAGGGACAATGTAAAAATGTAAAAAAATCAAATAAACATGTGTAAAAATATTTTTTAAAAATCCCTAAATTAAAAAAAAAAAAATTTCCCCAATAAACACATTATTATGTAAATAGAAAAAACAATAAAAGTACACATATTTAGTATCGCCGCATCCGTAACGACCCGCCCTATAAAACTGTCCCACTGGTTAACCCCTTTAGTGAACCCCTTAAAAAAACAAAAAACAAGGCAAAAAAACAATGCTTTATCATCATATCGCCGAACAAAAAGAGGAATAAACCGCGATCAAAAAGATGTATATAAATAAACATGGTACAGATGAATATGTCTTCTTGTCCCGCAAAAAAATGAGCCGCCATACAGCGTCAAAGAAAAAATAAAAAAGTTATAGCTCGCAGTATAAAGCGATGCAAAAATAATTATTTTTTATATAAAATAGTTTTTATTGCATAAAAGCGCCAAAATATAAAAAAATGATACAAATGAGGTATCGCTGTAATCGTACTAACCCGAAGAATAAAACTGCTTTATCAATTTTACCACACGTGGAATGGTATCAAAGCCACCCCCAAAAGAAATTCATGAATTGCTGGTTTTTGTTCATTCTGCCTCCCAAAAATCCTAATAAAAGCGATCAAAAAAGGTCATGTGGGGAGTGGCCTGGCTATGGAGGAGTGAAGACGCAACTTTAGTTGCTCCCGTCCCTGGGCCAGCTTCGGGGCATGCCTAGCATCATATACTGGGCCAACCTACACTAATGCCTGCTAAAACAAAGAAGGACACGCGCAGATCGGTGTGGATACCCAAAAAAACACCACCAACAACTATCACACGCTTTCTGAGTACAGCGCTCACCCCCGCCGCAAGATCGAGACCCAAGATGGCGGAGGCAGCTCCTGCTCGGCGCTTCTCGGCTCCTACCCGAGAAACCGGAAGTGCTCAGGACATTGACTCTTCAGGGCCGCAGACGGCGGAGCGGACCCCGCCGAAAGCTGGGGACCCGACTCACCGGTCCCAGGGGGAGATGGAGACTGGACTGCGAAGAGAGAGGAGCTGGGAGGACCTAAGATGGCGGATCCTGGACTCGCGCTTGAGGAGCCCAGGTGGGTGGGCATGTCGGGGCTTCAGTTGGCGGGCCTGGTAGGCGGGGGGAGGCCCAGTGTCACTGAGAACCCACATATGGAGGGGTACTCACCCATGGGAAGTGCCAAAGTACCCCAGAGAGAGACCCTCTCACCGCAGCGTTGTGTCCCTCTCCTCCCAGTTGCTCAGAGGGGAGTCAGCCATATGACATATCACAGAATGAAACAGTATGGAGAGACCTCAGAGCTCGCATACAAGCCATCCCAACCAGGGAGGACATGGAAAACTATATGTCCAGGATGAATCTTCCTACAGGGCTGAGGCAGCTACCCTTAGAGCAGAAATGCAAGAGTTAACTGAAAAAGTGTCTGCCAATGAGTCATGTTCAACATCAATTATTCAACAGGTTAATACTCATGATCAGACTCTGTCCTCTCATACTCATCACCTGGAATATTTGACGGACTTGATAGATGATATTGTAAACAGAGGAAGGCGTAACAATATCAGAATCAGGGGACTCCCAGAGTCAATAGAGCACAATAACTTGGACGAGGCTGTATGTCATCTATTAAATTCCATATTGGGGATGCCCTGGATAGTGAGATCGAGCTAGACAGTGCTCATAGATCATTGGGCCCTAGGTCCCCTGATATCTCAAAGCCTTGCGATGTGATCTGCCGGGTCCACAAATATAAGATAAAAGAAAATATCATGTTGAGAGCCAGGAAAATGGACTCTATCCTATACCAGGATTATCCTGTCCAGTTACTTTCTGATTTGTCATGCCGCACATTGCAGAAGAGGAAAGCACTGAGGCCATTGTTGGAAATTTTGAGGCGACAGGGCATTTTATATTCTTGGGGCTTCCCTTTTCGCCTGCAGGTTCGTCGGTCAGGAACTGTATATGCGATTCGCTGTTTGGAGGATGTCCCAGCTTTCGTCGAGGGGTTGGGGATCCCCCATGTACCCATAAGACCGGAGGATTGGCCGGTTATATCGGAGAACCCTGGGGCAGACTCCTTTGGGCGAGTCCAGAGGGATCTGGGAGGCAGGATCAGAAGAGGAAAAAGGAATGACCACTCTGGCACTCGTGGTCCTTATCCACCGGATTGAAGCAATCTCCAGAATAAGACACTGGGGTTACTACACCATATTGGCTAAGCAAAGCCGGTCCTTCTCATAAGAGAGTCAGAAAGTTTATATACAGTACAGACCAAAAGTTTGGACACACCTTCTCATTCAACGATTAACACATGTGGAATTATACATTACACTTTACAAAAAAGTGTGAAACAACTGAAAATATGTCTTATATTCTAGGTTCTTCAAAGTAGCCACCTTTTGCTTTGATTACTGCTTTGCACGCAGAAAAGGTGAACGGATGGACTCTACATGCCTGGTTCCCATCGTGAAGCATGGAGGAGGTGGTGTGATGGTGTGGGGGTGCTTTGCTGGTGACACTGTTGGGGATTAATTAAAAATTGAAGCGATGAGTGGCCCAGCTCACCCCAAACCATCTCGATTGGTTTCAGGTCTGGTGGTCATTTTACAATTGGAATGAAACGTTATGCTTACAGTATATGTTATTCCATTCTTAATAGGTTGTTGGCTGGGCTACGTTCGGTAAAGTTAATGGAAAGTCAATCCAGGTAGTGGGTTGGCGGTCAGACTTATAAAATATAAAGGAAATGGCATGGCCTGATGTCTGGTCTGGGGGGGACCCCTTGATAGAAAGTCCGTCCTCTCAAGGGGTTTACACTCTGCTGTGCAGGTGTAAAATTGCTTATTTCCCCTCACTAGAGTGGGTACTCTATAAATAGGATTGTGTTAAGTTAATTTCGGAGGTTTTTTTTTTTTCTCTTCATTCGCCTTTCTCCCCCTCCTGCTTTCTTTACCCCGTTATTCCTCGTGTGTTTCCCTTATTTGTTATCCTACTCCATTCTTCCCATCATATAAGCGAATATGTCTTCTGACAAAATAAGCTTTCTGAATGTTAGGGGCTTTAATGTACCGCAGAGGCGCTCGCAGATACTGTACTCGATGCACAAACATAGAGTCCAGATTCTCATGTTACAAGAAACACATTTTAAAAGTGAACACTTGCCAACGTTGAGAGATAGATATTATACTCATTGGTTCCACAGCACTAATCCGGACTCACGTTCTAAGGGGGTGTCTATAGCGATACACAAGTCATTGGCATGTACTCTTGTGGATTCCCTTGACAATCAAGGCAGATATGTCTTTATCAAACTCAAAATAGCAGAAACAATGTGTACAATAGCAAACTGGTACCTCCCCAATAAAGATCAGATTCCCGTATGCAGATCTTTCCTAATCTCTCTCTCTGATTTTGAAAAAGGAACTATGATTGTAGGGGGAGACTTCAACTTCACCTGGAATCCCACAAAAGATTCCTCATCTGGTAGGGACGCCGCCCCCCTTAGGCAACTTTGTTCTTTAAAGCGGGTTGTTCACGCCCTCAGGCTGACAGATGTCTGGCGCATATTGAACCCTCAGGGTAAGGATTATACGTATTTCTCTTCTGCACATAGCTCATACAGTCGTATTGATTTCTTCTTAGCGAGTCACCATGCCCTCTCTTGGAGCCCATCTGCTACTATAGGTGACATCCTGTGGTCTGATCATGCCCCAGTTTTTCCTTCTCTTATTCAACGTTCATGGACCTGGAAAATGAATAACCACTTGTTGAAAGATGGTCTCTGCGTTGCAGAGTTGAAAGAAGCTATTGAATTATTTTTACAGGTCCATGAAAAGGACCAAACTTCAGTGGCTTTGCAGTGGGAGACCCTGAAATGTGTCATGAGAGGGGTGTTGATTAAGCATGGTTCAAGACTCAAGAGGGAAAGAAATTTGCGAGTGGATGACCTCCTGGAGGAAATACACACTCTGGAAGTGTCACATAAGAAGACGCTATTGCCTAGCACTCTCGTAGATCTGACCAAAAAAAGGAACGATCTTAGAGCCTTGCTAGATCAGAAGTATTTGAGATATAGGGAACACATTAAAAGTTTCTTTTAAGAATCGTCCGATAAATGCGGCCGGACACTAGCGAGACTACTTCATCCTCGCTCTGTGGCGACTTATGTCCCACATATCAAAAAAACAAACGGGGAGGACGTGCACAGCCCAAAAAGAAATATTGGATATATTCCGCTCATACTATGAGAAATTATATAATATCAAAGGACCATATTCCGACCTTTCCACTTCTGCCCTGGCTGAGCATAAATCAGGAAGTACATTGGAGACACTGCCTTACCATCCTTAGATAGTCAGATACGTGAGGCGTTGGAGGGAGGCATATCTAAAGAAGAATATAATGCCATCTGCAGAACCTGCAGGGCACAAATCAGATTATCTAAAGCTGACAATGAATTAAGGCTTGCAAGAGATGTCAAAAGCAACAAAAAAGTAAAAGAAAAAGTAAAAGAAAAGTAAAGTCAAAAGTAAAAGAAAAGTCAAAGATGCTATAGGATTTTTACAGGATGAAAATGATGAAATGGTAAGAAAGGATGTTGAGAAGGCTGAACTTTTAAATTCCTATTTTGCATCTGTTTTCTCTCAGAAAGGAAATGTAACATCAACTGATCTTCACTGTCCTATTAAAGGAATAGAAGAATCCAGGATATCTATAAACAGAAAGACAGTGAGGAAACACTTAGCTAACCTTAATGAATTCAAGTCTCCAGGTCCAGATGAATTACACCCCAGAATACTGAAGGAGATCGCAGAAGAAATTCTTGAACCACTGTCCATAATCTTTGAAAATTCTTGGAGAACAGGAGAAGTCCCAGAAGACTGGAGAAGAGCAAATGTTGTTCCTATCTCCAAAAAGGGGAAGAAGGTGGACCCAGGGAACTACAGGCCGGTGAGTTTGACTTCTATACCAGGAAAGATCTTTGAACAAATTATTAAAGAACATGTATGTAAGTACCTGCATAAGAATGACGTGATTAAACAGAGTCAGCATGGGTTTGTAACTAATAAGTCATGTCAGACTAACTTAATTTCCTTCTATGACAGAATCACTGACTGGGTGGATCAGGGAAATGCTGTAGATATAGTATATCTTGACTTCAGCAAAGCATTTGACAAAGTATCTCACACAATCCTTATTGAAAAAATGACTAAGTATGGAATGGACAAGGCAACTGTTAGGTGGATTCATAACTGGCTTAGTGATCGGACCCAAAGAGTGGTCGTAAATGGCTGCACATCCAGTTGGAAGAATGTCTCAAGTGGGGTACCACAAGGCTCTGTTTTGGGCCCTGTATTGTTCAACATCTTTATCAATGATTTAGGTGAAGGAATTGAGGGTAAACTGATCAAATTTGCTGATGACACAAAGCTAGGAGGGGTAGCTAATACTAGAGAAGAGAGAGAGGATTCAAAAATATATAAATAAACTGGAGCAGTGGGCAGCAACTAACAGAATGGTTTTTAACAGGGAAAAATGCAAAGTACTACATCTGGGCAATAAAAATGAAAAAAGCATATACAAAATGGGAGGAATAGGGCTGAGTAACAGCACATGTGAAAAAGACTTGGGTATACTAATTGATCACAGACTGAACATGAGTCAACAGTGTGATGCAGCAGCAAAAAAGGCAAATACAATTCTAGGATGTATCAACAGAAGCATACAGTCTAGATCACGTGAGGTCATTATTGCCCTCTACTCCTCTTTGGTCAGACCTCATCTGGAATACTGTGTCCAGTTTTGGGCACCACATTTTAAAAAAGACATCAACAAACTGGAGCAAGTTCAAAGGAGAGCCACCAGAATGGTGACCAATCTGCAAACCATGTCCTATGAGGAACGGTTGCAGGATTTGGGAATGTTTAGCTTGCAAAAAAGACTGAGAGGAGACTTAATAGCTGTCTACAAATATCTCAAGGGCTGTCACATTGTAGAAGGATCATCTTTATTCTCATTTGCACAAGGAAAGACTAGAAGCAATGGGATGAAACTGAATGGGAGGAGACACAGATTAGATATTAGAAAAAACTCTTTGACAGTTAGGGTGATCAAGGATGGAACAGGCTGCCACGAGAGGTGGTAAGTTCTCCTTCAATGGAAGTCTTCAAACAGAGGCTTGACAGACATCTGTCTGGGATGATTTAGAGAATCCTGCTTTGAGCAGGGGGTTGGACCAGATGGCCCAGGAGGTCCCTTCCAACTCTACCATTCTATGATTCTATGAGATATTACGGAGGAGGAGGTCAGCATTGCAATTCAATCCACACCCTCGGGTAAAAGCCCTGGCCTGGATGGATTCACCCCAACATTTTATAAGTCTCTTAAATCACAGCTATCTCCCATAATGAATAAAACTTTCAATTCATTGAATGATAAGACGGGATTCGTCCCCCAGTCAATGGAAGCCCACATAAGTGTTCTCCCTAAACCAGGGAAAGATCCCACGAGTACGGCTAATTATAGGCCCTTATTAATAAATGTAGATATTAAAAATTTTTTTAAAATATTAGCAGAAAGACTTTCCCCGTTATTACCCTCTTTTATTAACACAGATCAGGTGGGATTCGTACAGGGCAGGGAAGCAAGGGATAATACTATCAAGACTATGTTACTGATATCTAAAGCTAAGAGTTGTTCCTTGCCCATGGGTCTTATAGCCATTGATGCGGAGAAGGCCTTTGATAGGGTGCACTGGGGGTTTATGAAGGAAGCTTTGCGTCAAATGGGTATTGGACCTCGGTTTTTGCAAATGATCTTATCATTATATACGTGTCCCACTGCTAGGGTTAGGGTTAACGGGGTTTTATCATCATCTTTTGTGATACGGATTGGGACTAGACAGGGGTGCCCATTGTCTCCCCTTCTATATGTGATAGTAATGGAGCACTTAGCTAACGCAATAAGGAAAAACAGCGACATTTATGGGGTCACCTTGGGGTCCAGAACCTATAAAACGGCATTGTATGCGGATGACCTTCTCTTCGTTTCCAAACCGCAAATATCCCTTCCATCCATAACGAAAGAATTTGACAGATTTGGATCTCTGATCAACTTCAAAGCCAATTATTCAAAGACAGAGGCCCTAAATATTTCGCTGCCGCAGGGAGAGGTTGAACTGGCAATAAATAATTTTCCATTCAAGTGGAAATCAAAGGCAATAAAATATTTAGGAGTGCTTATCACCCCTGACCTGTCAAAACTGTTTGCACTTAATTACCAGTCCCTACTGGACCGCACGTACAAAGATCTATTGAACTATAGTAAGCTGCGGTTGTCTTGGTTTGGGAAAATGAACGCAGTAAAAATGGACATCTTGCCCCGTTTTCTGTACATTTTTCAAACCGTTCCCGTATCTCCTCCCTGTAGCTTTTTTAGCGCAGTACGAACAGCATTGACCAGATTTATATGGGGTAAAATTAGACCAAGGATAGGTATGCAGACTCCAAATTGCCCTAAAATGGCTGGGGAGCTGGATTTCCGAATTTTAAGAAGTATTGTCAGGCCTCTGTTCTAGGTCGCCTCATAGATTGGCATTTTCATGCATCGACAAAACAGTGGGTTCATATTGAACAGGCAGGGGTGGGCGTGCCACTCAAACATCTCCCTTGGCTTGTTGCCTCGGACGCCTTAGGCCGGGATCACACATGCGACGAAAAAGTCCGACATTCGCATGTGAAATCCCAGCTCTGGCGCCGGCACTCGGGAGTGGAGTGTGCGGCTGCATGTATTTATATGCTGCTGCTCGCTCCACTCCTGAGTGCCGGCGCCAGAGAAGGGATTTCACATGCGAGCATCGGATGTTTTCGTCGCATGTGTGATCCCGGCCTTAATGGTAGAAGGGTTGTCAGACCTGACCAGGGAACAATTAAAAATTGGCATGCAATTAGAAGAAAATGGCACTCCCCGAATACAATCAGCCCTCTCACTTCCCTTTTTTCTAACTCATCCTTCCCTGCTGGATACATGCGAGGATCTTTCCTAGGCTGGAGGGCGGTGGACGATACCCGTTTTGCGCAGGTGCTGGAGGACGGCAAATTGCCGGACTTTGTTACACTGCAACATAGGTCAACATGTAGGAAGTTGTTGTGGATGGAGTATCTGCAGCTACAGTCCTTCTTGTCTTCCCAGGGGTCGGTGCCTCTGCCACAGTATGTACTCTCTCCTTTTGAAGGATTGTTTCTAAAGGGGTCTCCTCCAAATCATAAAATATCCTTGCTCTATAATTATCTTGTTGGGAAGAGCCCCTCAGAGAAGCTGCAATACCAACACTTTTGGGAAAAGGAATTGGGAGCAGTCATACCTGCTAAAGATTGGGATAGAGGATTCCTATTTACGCACAAAATGTCTGTCGCTTGTTATGTACAGGAGAAAAATTTTAAAATTATGGCTAGATGGTATCAATACCCGGTAAAACTGCATGCTATGTTCCCTGCAACCTCCGGGGATTGCTGGCGCTGTGGAGAAGAGAGGGGCACAATGCTCCATATATGGTGGGGGTGCAATAAGATAATGCCATTTTGGGAGAAGGTATTTTCGATTTATAAATTGATAACTGGAATTGGGATGGTGGGCAGCCCGGAGATTGCATTGCTTTCTATCCTGCCCATGTCAATCAAATTTCAGAAAAAAAGCATCTTTCATTTTTGCTTAACAGCGGCTCGCACGATAATTCCACGACACTGGATATTAACCCAAGTTCCCTCAATCCTGGAATGGTATTAGGAAATGGTTAACAAGTGCAGAATGGAAGAGCTGTCTGCTGACTATAATGATTGTGCCAATAGGTTTAGGGAAATTTGGAGTGTGGAGATCCTGTTTCAGGACTCACCAGAGTTTCATAAGCTTTTTGAATAAAGGGCTGATGGTCCGACGGGGTGGATCCGGATTGGTGCTGGGGGCTGACCAGGGATTTGCGGTGTGATTTAATATATATTCTTATTCTCCCAGGGGGCCTAGATTTTCCAGGCTGTCTCTTTCTTACATTCTGTTATGCTGGCTTTTGTATAAATATGCCCCTTTCCCCTTCCCTTTTCCCCACCCCTGTTTTTTTTTGTTGTTCGTTTGTATGTTTGTATTGTTTTGTGTGTTTTGTATATGTGTTATTAAAGCATAGATCCAAAAGGGGTCTATAATGGTGGTATTTTTTATGCGGGTTCTAATATTAGTCTACAAGCTGGAGTTTCTTCTGAATTACCGTATATACTCGAATATAAGCAGAGATTTTCAGCCCATTTTTTAGGGCTGAAAGTCCCCCTCTCGGCTTATATTCGAGTCATATACCAGGGGGTCGGCGGGGGAGGGGGAGCGCAGTTGTCCTATATACTTACCCCTCCGCCGGTGCGGTCTCTGCAGCCCCTGCTCTTCTCCCACGGTCCCGGCGCCTGTGATCAGCGGTCAGCTGGTACCGCTCATTAAAGTCATGAATATGCACATATTCATGACTTTAATGAGCGGTAACACGTGACCGCTGAACACAGGCGCCGGGACCGTGAGAGAAGAGCAGGGCAGAGACCGCGCCGGCGGAGGGGTAAGTATAAGCGATATTTACCTGTCCCGTTCCGCTGTGTCCTCGGGTCCTCTTGCTGCGATGTTCAGGCAGAGGGCACTGCGCGCAGTAACTACGTCATCATTGACTGCTGGAGGACCCGGAAGACAGCGGCGAGCACCGGGTGACAGGTAAATATCTCAGGTGCCGGTGCCCTGAGCGAGCGGTGACACCGGCACCTGTCCCCCATAGCGCGCCGGTGTCCCCGCCTGCTCAGGGTGAGGTGAGTATGTCTTTTTTTTTTTTTTGGTTGCAGCAGCAGTGGCAGCAATTGAGGCCTATACTATGGAGCATAATCTATGGGGGCACAATCTATGGATCATATATGGGGGCACAATCTATGGATCATATATGGGGGCACAATCTATGGATCATATATGGGGCACAATCTATGGGGGCACAATCTATGGGTCATATATGGGGGCACAATCTATGGATCATATATGGGGGCACAATCTATGGGGGCACAATCTATGGATCATATATGGGGGCACAATCTATGGGGCACAATCTATGGATCATATATGGGGCACAATCTATGGATCATATATGGGGGCAAAATCTATGGATCATATATGGGGGCACAATCTATGGAGCATCAATGGGGGCACAATCTATGGTGGCACAATCTATGGAGCAACAATGGGGGCACAATCTGTGGAGCATCTATGGGGGCACAATCTGTGGAGCATCTATGGGGGCACAATCTGTGGAGCATCTATGGGGACACAATCTATGGAGCATCTATGGGGGCACAATCTGTGGAGCATCTATGGGGGCACGATCTATGGAGCATCTATGGGGGCACAATCTGTGGAGCATCTATGGGGGCATAATCTATGGAACATCTATGGGGGCACAATCTGTGGAGCATCTATGGGGGCACAATCTGTGGAGCATCTACAGGGGGCACAATCTGTGGAGCATCTATGGGGGCATAATCTATGGAGCATCTATGGGACACAATCTATGGATCGTCTATGGGGGCACAGTCTATGGATCATCTATGGGCACAATCTATGGAGCATCTATTTGGGCATAATACATGGGCAGCATATAGGGCATAATCTCATTTTCCACCCTAGGCTTATACTCAAGTCAGTAAGTTTTCCCAGTTTATTGTGGCAAAATTAGGGGGTCGGCTTATACTCGAGTATATACGGTAGTTCAAGTATATTAGAAGAAGTGGATTGTTAAGTTCACCATGTTTATATATCCTGTATTGATTTCGGCAAATGTATGACTATTTATTGATTTGTATGTGTTTCTTTGAAAACAACAATAAAAAGAGATTGAGATGATGGTGAAGCACTTGGGAGTTCAAAGATCTCCCCATACATCTATATAAATTCCTTGGGGGGGTCTAGTTTCCAAAATGGGTCACTTGTTGGGGGTTTCCTTTGTTTATGCACATCAGGTGCTCTCCAAAAGCAACATGACGCCCGCAGACTATTCCATCAAAGTTTGCATTCCAAAACGTCACTACTTCCCTTCAGAGCCCTAACGTGTGCCCATACAGTAGTTTTCTCCGACATATGGGGTCCAATTTCTCCTGTTACCCTTGGGAAAATAAAAAATTGGGGTCTAATAGATAATGTTTGTGGAAAAAATATGATTTTTTTTTATTTTCACACACACGGGCGTTATAAACTTCTGTGAAGCACTTGGGGGTTCAAAGTTCTCACTACACATCTAGATATGTTCCTTGGGGAGTCTAGTTTCCAAAATGGGGTCACTTGTGGGGGTTTCCACTGTTTAGGCACATCATGGGCTCTTCAAACGCAATATGGCTTCCGATATCAATTCCAGCCAATTTTGCACTGAAAAGTCAAACGGTGCTCCTTCCCTTCCGAACTCTGCCGTGCGCCCAAACAGTGGTTTACCCCCACATATGGGGTATCAGTGTACTGAGGACAAATTGGGTATCAGTGTACTGAGGACAAATTGGACAACTTCTGTGGTCCAATTTCTCTTGTTACCCTTGGTAAAATTAAAAAAAAATTGGATCTGAAGTAAATATTGTGCAAAAAAGATAAATGTTCATTTTTTTTAAGCATTCCAAAAATTCCTGTGAAGCACCTGAAGTGTTAATAAACCTCTTGACTGTGGTTTTGAGCACCTTGAGGGGTGCAGTTTTTAGAATGGTGTCACTTTTGTTTATTTTCTATCATAAAGACCCCTCAAAGTGACTTCAAATGTGATGTGGTCCCTAAAAAAAAAATGGTGTTGTAAAAATGAGAAATCGCTGGTGAACTTTTAACCCTTATAACTTCCTAACAAAAAAAAAATTGTTTCCAAAATTGCGCTGATGTAAAGTAGACATGTGGGAAATGTTATTTATTAACTATTTTGCGTGACATATTTCTCTGTTTTAAGGGCATAAAAATTAAAAGTTTGAAAATTGCAAAATTTTTGCTATATTTCCATATTTTTACATAAATAAACGCTAGTTATAGCGAAGAAATGTTACCACTAACATGAAGTACAATATGTCACAAGAAAACATTCTCAGAATCGCCAAGATCTGTTGAAGAGTCGAAGGGCAGTGGTCAGAATTGTAAAAATTGGCCCGGGCATTAACGTGCAAACAACCCTCGGGAGTAAAGGGGTTAATCTGTATTTGTAGTGTTCAGTTAATGAGATTCTCGTGCTCTGGGGCGGGGCTGCAGGTGGTGCTGTGGGCGGGGCTTTGTGGTGCTCTGATTACATATGCATCTGTTTTGGCTTATGACAGGTTACTGATCCCTCAGTGACCTGACCCCCATTTTTGAATAATGCATATAATAGTGTTGAAATTATTATTGATAATGCCTAAAATATTGTGGCTATTGCGAGGCTTAGAAAAAAATTACATCCAGCAAAATGTCACCGGCGATGGCGGCGCCTGCGCAGTAGCATCTATAAGAGATAGATGATACTGGACAGACACTGCCGGTGTCATTTTGCTGGATGTAATTTTTTTTCTAAGGCCAGGGTCATACTTGCAAGTTTGATGCGAGAAACTCGCATCAATACCCGGCACTGCTGCCAGCACTCAGACCAGAGTGTTCAGCTGCATAGAAATACATGCAGCCGCACACTCCTCTCCCGAGTGCCGGCAGCCCTATTAGAGGCATCATCAACAATAATATCAACAATAATATCAACACTATTATATGCATTACGTAAAAATGGGGGGCAGATCACTGAGGGATCAATGACCTGTCATAAGCCAATATAGATGAATATGTAATCAGATAACCACAAAGCCCCACCCACAGCCCCGCCCCAGAGCACGAGAATCTCATTAACTGTAAACTTCAAATAAAGATTTAACCCCTTAATGTCCAATGACGTGCACAGTCAGTCATGGCAAGGTGCCAGTTACGGCACCAGGACGGACTGTGCACGTCATGCCTTTGATCTACCACTGCGTGTAAACACGCAGTGGTAGATCAGTGCCGACAGCTGTCACAGACAGCTGACAGGCACGGCAAGCGGTGCGGGGACCTTTGCCGTCGGTCCCCGCACCTACAGCGCTGTGCTTGGTCAGTCAAACTGACTGACCAAACACAGCAGCGATCGCGCAGGAGAAGCTGAAATTTCAGCTTCTCCAGCGCAATCAGTGCAGGAGCCGGCGCTGCAGTGGCCAGGCTTCCTGCACTGACAGCCAGGAGCGGAGCCCCCACTGCCCCTGGCTGTTAACCCCCTGACTGCTGCAATCGAGTGCGATCGCATCGCTCAGGGGGGGAGGCAGAGGGTCGGGACCTCCCTCTGCCTCAGATCGGCGCCCTGCAATGTATTTGCAGGGCCCGATCTCTGCCTTGATGACCCGGGGGTTGTCATGACAACCTCCGGGTCATCTAGCTACGGAGAGCTGCTGTGATCATGCTCACAGCAGCTTTCCCCATAGGTACAAAGCATTGCAATGCTGGAGCATTGCAATGCATTGTAACTGCAATAAAAAGTAAAAAAAAGTGAAAGTCCCATAAAGGGACAAGTTAAAAAAAAAACATTTTTTTTTTAAAAAGTTGTAAAAAAAATATTAAAAAATAATTTAAAAAAAATCCCCTAAAAAACACCATTTTTATGTAATAAAAAAAACAAAAAAAATACACGTTTGGTATCGCCACGGCCGTAAAAATCCCATCTATAAAAGCGTAACCCTAGTTAACCCCTTCAGTGAAAGCCGTAAAAAAAAAACCACAAAAAAGTAGTAAATTATACTTTTTCCAAGCGGTATCATCATACCGCTTGGAAAAAGTGCAATAACACGCGATCAAAAAGTCAGATGTAAATAATCATGGTACCGCTGAAAACGTCATCTTGTCCCGCAAAAAACAAGCCGCTATACAGCATTATCAGCGAAAAAATAAAAAAGTTATAGCCCGCAGAATAAACTGATGCAAAAATAATTTTTTTTTCAAATTTTTTTATTGTGTAAAAAACGCCAAAACATAAAAAAAAAATATATAAATGAGGAATCGCCGTAACCGTAGTGACCCGAAGAATAAAGCTGCTTCATCAATTTTACCACACATGGAACGAAGGAAGAAAAAAAAAAAAAAAAAAAAAAAAAAAAACACAACCTCAATTGCTGGTTTTGTTCATTCTGCTTCCACAAAAATCGGAATAGGAAGCGATCAAAAAACGTTATGTGCCAGAATATGGTACCAATAAATACGTCAGCTCGTCCCGCAAAAATAAGCCCAAAGATTACTCTGTCGGCCGAAATATGGAAAAATTATAGCTCTCAAAATACGGCGATGCAAAAATTTCTTACAAAAAATTATTCCAAAAAAAAGCATCTTTTAGTGTGTGACAGAAGCTAAACATGAAAAAAGGATGTAAATCTGGTATCGCTGTAATCGCACCGACCCGAGGAATAAAGTCGCCTAATCACTAATAATCACGAGGAACGGCGCAAAAAAGAAAACCAGTTCTTCACCTTTTGTGGATTTGTTCATTGTGCCTCCCAAAGATCGCAGTAAGGCGATCACAGTGGTTCCCCCCCACATATGGGGTATCAGCGTACTCAGGACAAAATGCACAATAGCTTTTGGGGTCCTATTTGGGGGCAAAAAGGTCATTTTTTTGGAAAAAATATGATTTTTTTATTTTCACGGCTCTACGTTATAAACTTCTGTGAAGCCCTTGGGGGTTCAAAGTGCTGACCACACATCTAGATAAGTTCCTTGGGGGTCTAGTTTGCAAAATGGGGTCATTTGTGGGGGGTTTCTACTGTTTAGGCACATCAGGGGCTCTCCAAGCGCAACATGACACCCGCAGACCATTCCATCAAAGTCTGCATTTAAAAACGGTGCTCCTTCCCTTCCGAGCTCTGCCATGTGTCAGAATAGTGGTTTACCCCCACATATGGGATATCAGCGTACTCAGGACAAATTGCACAATAGCTTTTGGGGTCCTATTTCTCCTGTTACCCTTATAAAAATAAAAATTTGGAGGCAAAAAGATTATTTTTGTGGAAAAAAATATGATTTTTTTATTTTCACGGCTCTACGTTGTAAACTTCTGTGAAGCACTTGGGGGTTCAAAGTGCTCACCACACATCTAGAAAAGTTCCTTGGGGGGTCTAGTTTCCAAAATGGAGTCACTTGTGGGGGGTTTCTACTGTTTAGGCACATCAGGGGCTCTCCAAACGTGACATGACACCCGCAGACCATTCCATCAAAGTCTGCATTTGAAAAAGGCGCTCCTTCCCTTTCGAGCTCTGCCATGCATCAAAATAGTGGTTTACCCCCACATATGGGGTATCAGCGTACTCAGGACAAATTGCACAATAACTTTTGGGGTCCTGTTACCCTTTGGAAAATAACAATTAGGGGTGGAAAGATCATTTTTGTGGAAAATATATGATTTTTTAATTTTACTGCTCTACGTTATAACCTTCTGTGAAGCCCTTGGGGGTTCAAAGCTCTCACCACACATCTAGATAAGTTCCTTGGGGGGTCTAGTTTCCAAAATGGGGTCAATTGTGGGGGGTTTCCACTGTTTAGGCACACAGGGGCTCTCCAAATACGACGTGGCGTCCAATCTCAATTCCAGCCAAAAAAGTCAAATGGCGTTGTTTCCCTTCCGAGCTCTGCCATGCTCCCAAATAGTGGTTTACCCCCACATATGGGGTATCAGCATACTCAGGACTAATTGCACAATAACTTTTGGGTCCTTTTATCCCTTTGGAAAATAAAAATTGGGATGAAAACATCATTTTTGTGGAAAAAAATATGATTTTTTAATTTTACGGCTCTACGTTATAACCTTCTGTGAAGCCCTTGGGGGTTAAAAGCTCTCACAACACATTAAGATAAGTTCCTTGGGGGTCTAGTTTCCAAAATGGGGTCACTTGTGGGGGGTTTCCACTGTTTAGGCACACAGGGACTCTCCAAATGCGACATGGCGTCCAATCTCAATTCCAGTCAAAAAAGTCAAATGGCGCTGCTTCCCTTCCGAGCTCTGCCATGTGCCCAAATAGTGGTTTACCCCCACACATGGGGTATCGGTGTACTCTGGAGAAATTGTACAACAAATATTGTGGTTCATGTTCTCCTGATACCCTTGACAAAATTTAAAAAAATTGTGTCGAAAGAAAAATTTTGGGAAAAAAAGTTAAATGTTCATTTTTTCCTTCCACATTGCTTCAATTCTTGTGAAGTACCTAAAGGGTTAATAAACTTCTTGAATGTGGCTTTGAACACGTTGAGGGGTGCAGTTTTTCGAATGGTGTCACTTTTGGGTATTTTCTGTCATATTGACCCCTCAAATTCACTTCAAATGTGAGGTGGCCCCTAAAAAAAATGGTTTTGTAAATTTTGTTGTAAAAATGAGAAATCGCTGGTCAACTTTTAACACTTATAACTTCCTAACAAAAAAAAATGTTGGTTCCAAAATTGTGCTGATGTAAAGTAGACATGTGGGAAATGTTATTTATTAACTAATTTTTGTGACATATCTCTCTGATTTAATGGCATAAAAATTAAAAGTTTGAAAATTACAAAATTTTCCCATATTTCCGTTTTTTTCATAAATAAACGCAAGTTATATTGAAGAAATTTTACCACTATCATGAAGTACAATATGTCACGAGAAAACAATCTCAGAATCGCCAAGATCCGTAGAAGCGTTCCAGAGTTATAACCTCATAAAGAGACAGTGGTCAGAATTGTAAAAATTGGCCTGGTCTTTAACCTACAAAATGGCATGGTCATTAAGGGGTTAATGTTGTCCATCATAAAAGCAAAGTTTGTCCAGAAAGACTGGACCTGGTCTTGTAGGGACCATATGAGACATTCAGCAGCACAGAAGGGAGAGAAGGTAGATTCATCCAATAAGATATCAGGGGTCTAGGAAGCCAACAGCATCATTACCCTCAGCTTTCTCTTACAGACCCATCATAATATTTATCTTCAAGTGATTTTCAAACTTGTCAGCACATTCTATGTACTCTGTCATTTGGCTTTGTAGTTTACAGATCTGTGCAGGTAATGGTGAGTGTCTCCTAATCCCAGGGGGTAGGTGGATCCCCCAGGTGGTAAGTTCTATAGAAAAGGGCTTTCAATGCCCAAAGTCATTTGAACAGTTTTGGACGAGGAGAATGTTGTGGTCTGGAGGCAAAATGGTGATCATGGTAATAAAGCCAGACTACACCACCGATAAAGCAGCCACAGCCGGTGACTGAGAAGAATCTGTGACTTCTCAGCATTTAGTGGTTACTACTCACCTGGGTAGTCATATGTAGGAATCTCCTCTTTACACCGCTCATCACCCCTCACATATGTCTCTGTAGTATTAATATGGGTCAGATCTTCACCCTGAAACAAATATTGTAAAAGTCACAGACAGATGGAGAAGTCACATCTATGATCAGCTCTAATCCTGCCATCTCCACCGTTCTCATTACACAAGTATAAAACATATAATACTGGTGGATAAAACAAGACTGAGCACAAGACCTTCACAGCCATCTACACATCATAGGGGAGATCTCATGACACCTTCTCTCCATCTACCTGATGATCCTGAGGAACATTGGGATCTTCTTGCTTACAGTCCTGTGGAAGAAGAGGACGGGGACATCTCTCTGGTGTTGTCCTCTTACTGGATAGATCTGGAGGAAACACATACAGGGACTGAATTAATTCTTTACATACAGATAATAGGCCGTGAATGTTTAGTCCTTAATTACCTGGTGATGTGAGGGGCTGGAGAACCTCCATCATGACGTCCTTGTACAGATCTTTGTGTCCTTCTAAATACACCCACTCCTCCATTGAGAAATAGACGGAGACATCCTGACACCTTATAGGAACCTGACACATACAATGATACAGTCATCCCCGATCCCTTCATAGCGTTACTGTATATTGTCCCAGCATTCCCAGCAGTGTCACCTCTCCAGTCAGCAGCTCAATCATCTTGTAGATGAGTTCTAGGATCTTCTGGTCATTGATGTCCTCATGTATCAGGGGGTGAGGTGGAGGCCTCGTGATTGGGCTCAGGGGTCTTCCCCATCCTTCAGACACAGGGTCCTGACAGCGCTCACTAGAGGTCTTCTTCACTACTGTGTAATCCTGGTTATGGAGACACATTAATAAATCTCACTACAGACATTTCCAGAGTCCTCACCTCTCCAGTTCTGTCCCTCTGTTATTCCCATAGATAAGAAGTATGTAATGTGACGTCATCAGAATCTCTCACCTCTCCAGTAAGCCGGAAGAGGATCTCTAGGGTGAGGTGTAATATCCTCTCCGCCATCTTGTCTCTGTCCATATCCATCTTTGATGGGTAAATCAGGAAAATTCTCTTATATAGAAGATCTTCACTGAGAGGATCCGATATTGTAGAGACCTGAATGAGAAGATGAGCCGATGTAACATCATAAAATCCTGTGTAATAATACAATTACTGGAGATAATAAGGGAAACATATGAGGAGATTTATTATTTTACAGTATTTAGTTTTCTTCTTGACATCTACTAATAAAACCTATATATTTAGGCCACAGACAACAAGCAGTTTCTTCCTCGGAGTCGGCAGCTGAATACGTTCCTCATAGACTCATCTTCCATAACGCTAATTCTCCGCTCATTTACCGACCCTGGAATCGGCATTAGTAATACTGCAGGAGATATTCATTACACGTGACAGGAGAAATAACTACTTCATGATGAGGACGACATCTTCATCTTCTACTACGGCTCTAGAAACATATTTGTTCAGAGTCGTCACTGACTCCATCCCCACCGGCGTCTATATGAATGTTTCCCGTCTTCCCCGCACTGTAATCTTCTGTCACGTTACATCTCAGCTCTGATTCACACACAGAAGTTTGAGGCTTTCATAAAAGCTTTTTTGTTTCCACAAACACAACGGACAGAAATGATCTGATCCCAAAGTCTCCATGTACAGTGATTTATGGGGTTTATTTCTGGCCTCAGGCTTTCCTATATTACAGGAAAAACACCAGAAAAAAAAAACAGATAATAAAATGTTTCTAAAGAAAATTGGCTCCAAGAATTTTTGTAAAAATAAAATAACATGGAAAAAGCAGAAGACACATGTTGTTATTTTTTTATCACAAACAATTGTTTTAAAAAAAGTTAACTCTTTTGGGCCCCATAACATAGATGTACCCCGCAGGCTCGGCACAGGTGCGGCTGCAACAAAAACCCTGGCAGTTTTACCACTTGCTGCTGTGAAAAGCAAACATGGCATCTAAGAAGGTGTGACAGAGTCTGGCTGAATCCCCTCCTCCCCCAAGTACTCGATAGTATGGGGCGGCCTAGTTACTACGATACTTACATGCCTAATAATGGTGTCTGGGCTGCAATGTATGAAGGTCTATTAGGCCGGGCCAGAGGCAGAGTCCAATACCGTACATACCAGAGTATAAGCCTAGATTTTCAGCCCATTTTTAGGGCTGAAAGTCCCCCTCTCGGCTTATACTCGAGTATTATACAGGGGGGAGGCGGAGCGCAGCTGTTCTATATGCTCACCCCTCCGCCGGCGCGGTATCTGCAGACCCTGCTCTTCTCCCACGGTCTCCGGCGCCAGTGTTCAGCGGTACCACGTGACTGCTGAACACTGGCGCCAGAGACCGCGGGAGAAGAGCAGGGCAGACACGCGCCGGCAGAAGGGTGAGTATAAGCGATATTTACCTGTCCCGTTCCACCGCTGCACGCCGCTGTGTCCTTGGGTCCTCTTGCGATGTTCAGGCAGATGGCGCGATGACGTGGTTACTGCGCGCAGCGCGCCCTCTGCTTGATCATTCACTGCTGGAGGTCCCGGAAGACAGCGGCGCTCAGCGGTGGACCGTGTGACAGGTAAATATCACAGGTGCCGTGGCCCTGAGCAAGCGGTGACACCGGCACCTGTCCCCCAGTGACGAGTATGTCTTTTTTTTTTGTTGTTTCAGCAGCTGTGGCAGCATAAGGGGCCTATTCAATGCAGCATCTATGGGGGCATAATACATGGGGCATCTATGGGGGCATAATCTATGGAGCATCTATGGGGGCACAATCTATGGAGTATCTATGGGGGCATAATACATGGGGCATCTATGGGGCATAATCTATGGAGCATCTATAGGGGCATAATCTATGGGGCACAATCTATGGAGCATCTATGGGGGCATAATACATGGGGCATCTATGGGGGCATAATACATGGAGCATCTATGGGGGCATAATACATGGAGCATCTATGGGGGCATAATCTATGGGGGCACAATCTATGGAGCATCTATGGGGCACAATACATGGGCAGCATATGGGGCACAATCTATGGAGCATCTTGTGGGGCACAATACATGGGCAGCATATGGGGCACAATCTATGGAGCATCTTGTGGGGCATAATACATGGGGCTGAGGAGAGCTTTCGGTAGCTGAGGAGAGATTGCAAAAATAGCCAAAAAAGCAATACACCAGAGAGGCTGGAAACTATTGGATTGCAGTAAAATAAACTAACCGCCACACTGGAAGTAGCCGTGGAGCGTACCTACGGTGATCCTAGACGCCTCGTCACAGCCGGAGAGATAGCTAAACCTAAACGCAGAAAGATGAATGCTATCTGTCCCGCAGTAGAATCCCCAAAGAAATAGGAAGCCCCCAAACATGTAATGGCGGCTAGACCAGAAGAAAATACGAACACAGACAGAAAATAGAATGAGCAAACGCTGGGGCCCAATCTGTCTAGATAGAAAAGTATAGGAAAGAATTCTGACTGCATCCCAAAAAAACCCTGACAAAAATACCAACACTTCTGATTAACAAAAAACCTGAGATCACACAATCTCTACCACCTAAATCAGATCTCTGGTGTAACACACAGCAATTCAGCAAATAAAAAGTGACATAGGAACAGAGCAAAAGTGCAAACACAAACTGAGCACAATTGCAGAGCCAGGCCCCAAAAGGGGACCAGGCTGAAGTCTACTGCAAAGCAGCAAACCAGACAGAAAATCCAACCAGAGGAAAAAAAAAACAGCAAATCACTTATCTGAATGAGAGCAGGAATGCAAGCTGAGCTCCAAGCAAGACGTGAAAGAACAATTGATTACCGGCAAGGCTGAAGGGAGTTCAGGTCACTTATATCAGACCATTCAGAGCCAGCTGAAGGCCCTTCAGTAATTAGTTCATTACCTTCAGCAACCACCAGAGGGAGCCCCAGCTCAGAAGTCGCCTCCAGATTATTCAGAACAGTATCCCCCCCCCCTTGAGGAGGGGTCACCGAACCCTCACCTGCGCAACCAGGCCGATCAGGATGAGCTCGATGATAGGCACGGATCAGTCTCCCAGCATGGATGTCCGAAGCAAACACCCAAGAATTGTCCTCCTGACCATAACCTCTCCACTTAACCAAATACTGGAGTTTCCGTCTAGCAAAACGAGAATCCAATATTTTCTCAACCACATACTCCAAATTGCCCTCAACCAAAACAGGGTCAGGAGGCGCAGCCATAGGAACCACTGGCTCGACAAACCTCTTCAATAAGGACTTGTGGAACACGTTATGGATCTTAAATGTCCCTGGAAGAAGCAAACGGAAGGAAACCAGATTAATAATTTCCATGATCTTATAAGGTCCAATGAACCTTGGCTTAAATTTTGGAGATGCAACCTTCATAGGGATATTTCTTGAGGACAACCAAACCAAGTCCCCCACTTTAAAACGAGGACCATCAGTCCTATGCCGGTTGTCAAACCGTTGGGCCTTCTCCTGAGAGACAACCTCTCCACTACCTGGTCCCAAACCTGCTGCATACACTCCACAATAGTCAACCCCCGGACAGACAGAAGCCTCCACCTGTCCTGAAGAAAATCGAGGGTGAAACCCGGAATTGCAGAAAAATTGAGACATCAAGGTGGCAGAGCTAGCCCTATTATTAAGAGCAAACTCAGCCAAAGGCAAAAAATATACCCAGTCATCTTGATCAGCAGACACAAAACATCTCAAATAAGTCTCCAAGGTCTGGTTTGTTCTCTCGGTTTGTCCATTGGTCTGAGGGTGAAATGCAGAGGAGAAAGACAACTGAACACCAAGTTTAGAACAAAATGTCCTCCACAATCTGGAAACAAACTGGACTCCTCTGTCAGACACAATGTTCTCCGGAATGCCATGTAACCGAACCACGTGCTGAAAGAACAAAGGCACCAATTCGGAGGAGGAAGGCAACTTAGGTAATGGCACAAGATGTATCATCTTGGAAAACCTATCACAGATTACCCAGATAACGGCCATTCTCTGAGAGACAGGGAGGTCGGAAATAAAATCCATAGAAATATGGGTCCATGACCTCTTGGGTACAGGTAATGGCATTAACAAACCACTAGAACGAGAGCAAGGCTTGGAACGAGAGCAAGTCCCACAGGACTGCACAAAGTCCCTGACGTCACGAGACAAAGTAGGCCACCAAAAGGACCGACTCACCAAGTCTCTGGTACCAAAAATCCCGGGATGACCATCCAACGCGAAACAATGAATCTCAAACATCACACTCTTCTTCCACTGGTCTTGGACAAACAATTTCCCAACAGGGCAGCGTTCAGGTTTATCCTCCTGACACCCTTCCAGAGCCAGTCTCAAATTGGGCGAGATGGCGGAAAGAACTACACCCTCTTTCAAAATAACAGCAGTATCAGATAGCTCAGGAGAATCCGCAAAGAAACTCCTCGAGAGGGCACCCGCCTTAACATTCTTAGTGCCCGGAAGAAACCACAAAATTAAAACGTGTGAAAAACAAGGCCCACCTGACCTGTCTAGGATTAAGTCGCTTGGCTGATTCGAGATAAACCAGGTTCTTATGGTCCGTGAGGACCACCACCTGATGTTTGGCTCCCTCCAGCCAATGTCTCCACTCTTCAAAGGCCCACTTCATGGCCAATAACTCCCAATTACCCACATCATAATTACGTTCAGTTGGAGAAAATTTTTGAGAGAAAAAGGCACAAGGGTTACTCTTAGAGGTCTCTGGATCCCTTTGGGACAAAACGGCACCTGCCCCAATCTCAGAGGCATCAACTTCCACCTGAAACGGCAGAGAAACATCAGGCTGCAGTAGAACAGGAGCAGAAATGAGTCTCTGCTTAAGTTCCTGAAACGCAGAAACTGCCTCAGGAGGCCAATTCACCACATCGGAACCCTTTTTGGTCAAATCAGTCAATGGTTTAACAATACCGGAGAAATTACCAATAAATTTACGATAAAAATTGGCAAAACCCAAAAATCTCTAAAGAGCCTTCAATGAAGTAGGTTGAACCCAATCACAGATGGCCTGAACCTTGACCGGGTCCATTTCAATAACAGAAGGAGACAAAATGAATCCCAGAAATGAGATCTTCTGTATGCCAAAAAGACACTTTGATCCCTTCACATACAGTGCATTCTCTCTCAAAATCTGGAACACAGTCCAAACATGTTTCACATGAGAGTCCCAGTCATTGGAAAAAATCAAGATATCATCCAAATAAACAATCAGAAATTTAGGTACTCAAAATGCCCCTCTAGGGTATTAAACGCCGTCTTCCATTCATCCCCATGCTTAATGCGAATAAGGTTATACGCCCCTCTGAGGTCAAGCTTGGTAAGCCAACTAGCACTTTTCACTCTGGAAAATAGGTCAGAAATCAAGGGTAACGGATATTGATATTTCACAGTGATTTTATTCAGGAGGCGATAATCAATACACGGCCTCAATGAACCAACAAAGAAAAACTGACGCCCAAGGGTGAAGAGGATGGTCTGATATGACCCTTCTCCAAAGATCCTTGATATAAGATCACATAGCATCATGTTCAGGTACAGATTAAAAAGACGACCTTTAGGAAATTTACCACCAGGCACTAACTCAATAGCGCAGTCATAGCTCCTGTGAGGAGGTAAGGATGCAGACTTACTCTCACTAAACACATCCGAAAAATCAGTCAAAAAGTCAGGGACATCCTGAGACTGGGGAGAGGCAGAAAAAACAGGAGTGTCAGTATTAACACATTGGCAGCCCCAACTGGTCACAGACACAGATTTCCAGTCCAAAACAGGATTATGAGTCTGTAACCAAAGGAAATCTAGTACAATAATGTCATGCAGATTATGCAACACCAGAAATTTGCAACTCTCCTGATGGTCTGGTTCAACCCTCATTATCACCTGAGTAGAAAACTGGGGTTTATTCTCCGCCAAAGGGTGGAATCAATGCCCAGTAAAGGAATAGACTTCCGCAGGGGTATCATGGGAAACCCACAACGTTTGGCAAAATCAAAATCCATCAGGTTAATAGCTTCTCCAGAATCAACAAAAGCCTGAGCAGAAAATGTGGACAGGGAGCAAATCAGGGTAACAGTCAACAGAAATTTAGTCTGAACACTACCCAAGACAACTGAGCGCGCAAAACATCTTCCCCACTTAGGGCAGACGGAATTAGCATGAGAAGCGTCACCACAGTAGAAACATAACCCATTGTGCTTACGAAACTCATGACGCTGAGCCCCAGAAGTCACTCCATCACACTGCATGGGCTCAGGAGCTGGCTCACAAGGCAACACTATCTCACACATACCTCTGCGCTCACGCAAACGTCTGTCAATTTGAATAGCCAAAGACATAGAATCATTGAGACCAGAGGGAACAGGGAATCCCACCATAACGTCTTTTACATTTTCTGACAGACCCTTCCAAAAAAGGGCTGCCAAAGCATCATCATTCCATTTGGTCAGGACTGCCCACTTTCGAAATTTCTGACAGTACAGCTCAGCGTCTTCACGACCCTGATTTAATGCCAACAAGGTCTTTTCAGCTTGATCAGTGACATTAGGTTCATAGTACAATAACCCCAGAGCCTGAAAAAATACATCAACATCATTCAAAACCGGATCCCCAGGTGTCAGGGAAAAAGCCCAATCCTGAAAATACTCTGAAAATTATATGGTACTCAACAGAAGGGAAAAATAGTAAAAGAAAAAAGGGAGTTGTCAGAAATTTTTTTTTTTCTCTGTTTGTTGCATTTTTTCCCTCTTTTTCTCTGGGTGCTGAGGAGGATTTTTTTATTTTTTCCTCAATGGAGTTTGCACAGTTGTCTGGCAGTGTGGATCAGCTTGCCACTGAGGTTCGGAGTATCGCTACCTATCTTGCTGGGTTGCCGGTTGTGGAACCTAGGATCCCAATGCCAGATTTGCTTTTGGGGAATTGATCTAAATTTCTGAATTTCAAAAATAACTATAAGTTGTTTTTTGCCTTAAGGCCTAAGTCCTGAGGGAACGCGGCACAGCAGGTTCAAATTGTCATCTCCCTGCTGCGCGGCGACCCTCAGGATTGGGCTTTTTCCCTGACACCTGGGGATCCTATTTTGAATGATATTGATGTATTTTTTCAGGCTCAGGGGTTATTGTACAATGAACCTAATGTCACTGATCAAGCTGAAAAGATCTTGTTGGCATTAAATCAGGGTCTTGAAGACGCTGAGTTGTACTGTCAGAAATTTCGAAAGTGGGCAGTCCTGACCAAATGGAATGATGATGCTTTGGCAGCCCTTTTTCGAAAGGGTCTGTCAGAAAAAGTAAAGGACGTTATGGTGGGATTCCCTGTTCCCTCTGGTCTCAATGATTCTATGTCTTTGGCTATTCAAATTGACAGACGTTTGCGTGAGCGCAGAGGTATGCGTGAGATAGTGTTGCCTTGTGAGCCAGCTCCTGAGCCCATGCAGTGTGATGGAGTGACTTCTGGGGCTCAGCGTAATGAGTTTCGAAAGTGCAATGGGTTATGATTCTACTGTGGTGATGCTTCCCATGCTATTTCTGTCTGTCCTAAGCGGGGAAGACGTTTTGCACGCTCAGTTGTCTTGGGTAGTGTTCAGACTAAATTCTGTTGACTGTTACCCTGATTTGCTCCCTGTCCACATTTTCTGCTCAGGCTTTTGTTGATTCAGGAGCAGCTATTAACCTGATGGATTTTGACTTTGCCAAACGTTGTGGGTTTCCCATGATACCCCTGCGGAAGTCTATTCCCCTACTGGGCATTGATTCTACCCCTTTGGCAGAGAATAAACCCCAATTTTCTACTCATCAGGTGATAATGAGGGTGGAACCAGATCATCAGGAGAGTTACAAATTTCTGGTGCTGCATAATCTGCATGACATTATTGTACTAGGTTTCCCTTGGTTATAGTCTCATAATCCTGTTTTGGATTGGAAATCTGTGTGTGACCAGTTGGGGCTGCCAATGTGTTAATACTGACACTCCTGTTTTCTCTGCCTCTCCCCAGTCTCAGGATGTCCCTGAATTTTTGACTGATTTTTCTGATGTGTTTAGTGAACGTAAATCTGCATCCTTGCCCCCACACAGGAGCTATGATTGCGCTAATGAATTAGTGCCTGGTGGTAAATTTCCTAAAGTTCACCTTTTTAATTTATTTGTACCTGAACACGATGCTATGCGATCTTATATGAAGGAGTCATTGGAGAAGGGCCATATCAGACCATCCTCTTCACCCTTGGGCACCGGTTGTTTCTTTGTGGCCAAAAAGGATGGTTCATTGAGGCCGTGTATTGATTATCGCCTCCTGAATAAGATCACTGTGAAAAATCAATATCCGTTACCTTTGATTTCTGACCTATTTTCCAGAGTGAAAAGTGCTAGTTGGTTTACCAAGCTTGACCTCAGGGGGGTGTATAACCTTATTCGCATTAAGCACGGGGATTAATGGAAGACGGCGTTTAATACCCCAGAGGGGCATTTTGAGTACCTAGTGATGCCTTTTGGGCTTACTAATGCCCTTCCGTCTTCCAATCCTTCATGAATGATATTTTCAGGGATTTTGTGGATAAATTTCTGATTGTTTATTTGGATGATATCTTGATTTTTTCCAATGACTGGGACTCTCATGTGAAACATGTTCGGACTGTGTTCCAGATTTTGAGAGAGAATGCACTGTATGTGAAGGGATCAAAGTGTCTTTTTGGCGTACAGAAGATCTCATTTCTGGGATTCATTTTGTCTCCGTCTGTTATTGAAATGGACCCGGTCAAGGTTCAGGCCATCTGTGATTGGGTTCAACCTACTTCATTGAAGGCTCTTTAGAGATTTTTGGGTTTTGCCAATTTTTATCGTAAATTTATTGGTAATTTCTCTGGTATTGTTAAACCATTGACTGATTTGACCAAAAAGGGTTCCGATGTGGTGAATTGGCCTCCTGAGGCAGTTTCTGCGTTTCAGGAACTTAAGCAGAGACTCATTTCTGCTCCTGTTCTACGGCAGCCTGATGTTTCTCTGCCGTTTCAGGTGGAGGTTAATGCCTCTGAGATTGGGGCATGTGCCGTTTTGTCCCAAAGGGATCCAGAGACCTCTAAGAGTAACCCTTGTGCCTTTTTCTCTCGAAAAATTTCTCCAACTGAACGTAATTATGACGTGGGTAATCGGGAGTTATTGGCCATGAAGTGGGCCTTTGAAGAGTGGAGACATTGGCTGGAAGGAGCCAAACATCAGGTGGTTGTCCTCACGGACCATAAGAACATGGTTTATCTCGAATCAGCCAAGCGACTTAATCCTAGACAGGCCATGTGGGCCTTGTTTTTCACACGTTTTAATTTTGTGGTTTCTTTTCTTCCTGGCACTAAGAATGTCAAGGCGGACGCCCTCTCGAGGAGTTTCTTTACAGATTCTCCTGAGTTATCTGATCCTGCTGTTATTTTGAAAGAGGGTGTGGTTCTTTCCGCCATTTCGCCCAATTTGAGACTGGCTCTGGAAGGGTGTCAGGAGGATAAACCTGAGCGCTGCCCTGTTGGGAAGTTGTTTGTTCCAGACCAGTGGAAAAAGAGTGTGATGTCTGAGATTCATTGTTCCACGTTGGCTGGTCATCCCAGGATTTTTGGTACCAGAGACTTGGTGAGTCGCTCCTTTTGGTGGCCTACTTTGTCTCGTGATGTCAGGGACTTTGTGCAGTCCTGTGGGACTTGCTCTCGTTCCAAGCCTTGCTCTCATTCTAGTGGTTTGTTAATGCCATTACCTGTACCCAAGAGGCCATGGACCCATATTTCTATGGATTTTATTTCTGACCTTCCTGTCTCTCAGAGAATGACCGTTATCTGGGTAATCTGTGATAGGTTTTCCAAGATGATACATCTTGTGCCATTACCTAAGTTGCCTTCCTCCTCCGAGTTGGTGCCTTTGTTCTTTTAGAATGTGGTTCGGTTACATGACTGTCGTGCAGCTGTAATGCAGGCTGGTGTGTGCTCCACCTGTAGGTTACAGAGGGGAGAAGGGATTACACACTTCCAGAGTAGGCCTGCACTGCAGCAGCCAAAACCACCACCAGGTGGCAGCAAAAACGTCCAAGACAGTCAGGAATAATCAGTCACCTACCTGAAGTATCAGAGGTCTCAGCAAGCCTACAGAGCAGAAACACAGGCGCCACCAAGTGGCGGGAGCGTGGTCAGGCAAGCCAAGTCAAAACCGTACGGAGGCAGCAGGACAAAAGGAATAAGCAATACACGTGGTCAGGAGAAAGCCAGGAGGTCATCAACGGCAGAAGCAGATAAGACAAAGACAGAAAGCAGAAGCGAGCCGAATACAGGCCGAGTCAAAAACCAGAGAATCAAACAGACAAACAGGGAAATGCAGGGAACAGGGCAGACAGAGGGGAACAACAGACACGGGACAAGTCAGGGATAACAGCAGGACAAATCAAGGGTTACCAGTCAGGTTCACAAGCCGAAGGTAGCTGTATTGCTCACACTGCTAGCAGGATGTGTGAGAGCTAAATAGCCAACCTGAACCCAGAATGAGGCAGAGCAAAGTTAACCCTTAACATGATCCGCCCGGACCAAGGGCAGACAGGACTAAACCCTGGAATGGATCATGACAGTACCCTCTTCTCAAGGGGGGGGCCATCGGACCCCCAGACTTCCAAAATAACGTGCGTGAAATGCCCGAACCAATCGATCAGCATAGACCAATCGCGCCGGGACCCAAGATCAATCCTCAGGACCATAACCCTTCCAATGGACTAAATACTGAAGTGAACTACGGACCCTATGCGAATCCACAATCCGTTCCACTTCAAACTCGGTCTGACCATCCACAGAGACAGGAGGCGGATGGAGGCCCTGTGGAATATGGTACAAATGACTTAAGAAGGGATTTATGAAACACATTGGGGATCCGGAGTGACAGAGGAAGGCGTAACCGAAAGGCAACAGGATTGACCACCTCAATAATCTCGTAAGGACCAATAAATCTGGGACCTAACTTAGCAGAGGGAACCTTTAGACGAATGTTCTTGGTGGGCAACCATACTTTATCTCCCACCAGGAACATAGGTCCTACAGACCGTTGCTTATCCGCAAAAAGTTTATGTTTGCCCTGAGCCTCCCCAATGTTCTTTTGGACCTCCCTCCACACCTCCCCCAATCTTTGTACTGCCGTATCAGCCCCTGGACATCCTGAATACAGCCTAGAAAATTCGCCAAAATGGGGGTGAAAACCAAAGTTACAGAAGAATGGAGAGATGCCAGTGGACTGGTGAATCCGATTATTGAATGCAAATTCAGCCACGGGCAATGAAGAACACCAATCATCCTGCTGAGACGTAGCAAGACACCTCAAAATCTGTTCGAGTGACTGATTGGTCCTCTACGTCTGCCAATTGGTCTCAGGATGGTAAGCAGAGGAGAAGGTTAAGCAAATACCCAGTCTTTTACAAAATGCCCTCCAAAATTTGGACAAAAATTGTACCCCTCTATCAGAAACCACACTCAAAGGCACGCCATGCAGCCATACAACGTGCTCAACAAACAACCTAGATAGTGTCTCAGCATTAGGCAATCCTGCCAGAGGTACAAAATGCGCCTGTTTACTGAATCTGTCAACCACTACCCAGATTACAGTTTTGCCATTAGAAGGAGGGAGATCAGTGATGAAGTCCATGGACAAATAAGTCCAAGGTCTATCTGGAATTGGCAATGGCACCAATTCCCCGGCCGGCCGGTTATGTGAGCTCTTAGCACAGGCACAGGTATCACAAGCAGACACAAACATAGTGATATCAGAGTTCATGGAGGACCACCAAAATAGCCTAGCAATGGCTTTCCGAGTGGCTGAGATCCCCTGGTGTCCACTGAGAGCAGAATCATGGAATTCCCGGAGAACCCTCAACCTGTATTGAACGAGAACAAAGAGTTTATTATCAGGCAATGAGGAAGGAGCAAGAGACTGAGCCTTCTGAATTTCCTGTTCCAATTCAGAGGATACCCCCGCAACAACCACCCGTTCTGAAGAATGGAGGAAGGAGGTTCAGGGGGTGATATCGAATCAAAACTGCGAGATAAGGCATCAGCCTTGACATTCTTGGAACCAGGCCGAAAAGTGATTGAAAAATGAAATCGAGAAAAAAAAAGCGACCATCTAGCCTGTCTAGGAGTCAACCGTTTAGCAGATTCAAGATAAGACAAGTTTTTGTGATAACAGTGATCCGATGAACCGCCCCCTCCAAAAAATGCCTCCATTCTTCAAAAACCAATTTTATGGCCAATAACTTCCGGTTACCCACGTTATAGTTCCTCTCCGCAGAAGAGAACTTCCGGGAGAAAAAGGCACATGGTCTTAAATTAGTCAAGGTAACGGGTCCCTGTGACAACACAGCCCCTACTCCCACCTCAGATGCGTCCACCTCTACAATGAACGGTTCAGATGGATCGGGCTGAACCAATACAGGAGCAGACATAAAACATTTCTTTAGTGTAACAAATGCTTCAACTGCTAAGGTTGACCAAACTTTGAGATCAGCCCCCTTGCGAGTGAGATCAGTGAGTGGGTTGACCACCTGAGAAAACCCCTTGATGAATTTTCGATAATAATTGGCGAAACCCAGAAAACGCTGCAACCCCTTGAGGTCTCTGGGTTGCACCCAATCAACAATGGCCTGTACCTTTCCGGGATCCATCCGAAATCCATTGGCCGAAAGGATGATCCCCAGAAAGGAAAGCTCCTGGACACAAAACAAACATTTCTCGGGTTTAGCAAACAGAGAATTACCCTGTAACCTGTGAAGAACAGCACGTAGATGACCAATGTGGGATTCCTTGTCAGGCGAGAAAACAAGGATATCATCCAAGTATACAACCATAAAGCGCCCGATAAAATCAGAGAAAACATCATTCATGAAGTTCTGAAATACAGCGGGCACGTTCGTGAGACCAAAGGGCATGACCAAATTTTCAAACAGACCTTCAGAGGTGAGAAATGCCATTTTCCACTCATCCCCTTCCTGAATACGGATAAGGTTATATGCTCCCCTGAGATCAAGTTTGGAAAACCACTTAGCCCCAGACACTTGGTTATAAAGATCAGGAATGAGTGGGAGAGGGTAGGTATTTCTCACCGTAATTTTATTTAGTTCTCGGAAATCGAGGCACGGGCATAAACCACCATCTTTTTTCTTAACAAAAAAGAATCCAGCGGCCACAGGTGAGACAGAGAGACGGATGTGACCTTTGCGTAGGCTATCAGAGATATAGTTTTTCATAGCAGTACGTTCCGAGCCAGAAAGATTGTACAAACGGACTTTGGGCAATTTAGAACCAGGAATAAGATTAATGGCACAATCATAAGGACGGTGGGGTGGCAAAACCTCAGCCTCTTTTTCGGAGAACACGTCCCCAAAGTCCTTCAGGTACTCCGGAATACCCTCCGGACTAATGGCAGACACAAAAACAGCAGAAAGACAACCATTGGAACAATTATGACCCCATTTAACACTATCACGAGATCCCCAGTCAATAACAGGATTATGCCTCTGCAACCAGGGGAACCCCAACACCAGTCCTGCAGGAAAATTATTCATAACATAACATGAAATTCGTTCCTGATGTAAGGAACCCAACTTGAGGAGGAATTCCTCAGAGACAAACTTAATGTAATTTTGAGCCAACGGTGTCTTATCAATTGCAACGATAAAGATGGGAGTCTCTAGACTGACTATCCCTAACCTTAACTCGGACACCATACTAGAGTTAATGAAATTCATGGAAGATCCACAGTCCACAAATGCTGAAGTGGAAGCACTACCACCTCCATAACACAGTTCCACCTCTAACAAAATTTTCTGAAAAGATGAAAATGGTACCTGAGAGTCTGGATGACCTCCTAGACCATCACCCAGACTCGGCAGCTCTTTATTTGATGGACAAGAGGGGCAGTCCGTCTTCCAATGTCCCGGATCTCCACAATAAAAACATAATTTCTCATCTCGTCGCCGTCTCCACTCTTTCTCCTTGAAATTAATGGTACCAACTTCCATAGTCTCCTTGAATGACACCACCTCAGACTTGGCAGGCAATACGGGAATCTCATGCTGGATAATTCCTCTCTCCCGTAACCTCCGGTCTATACGAATGGCCTGGGTCATGGCCTCTTCCAGGGAACTGGGCGGCATATGAAGGGCCAGCGCGTCCTTGAGATGATCCGATAATCCTCTCTCAAACAGGCGTCTTAGAGCAGAGTCATTCCAGGACACCTCAACAGACCACCTCCTGAACTCAGAACAATACTGTTCAGCAGTGAGTTCATTCTGAGGGAGACCCATGATCATGTCCTCTGCCACCCTGACCCGGTCTGGTTCATCATAAATCAGTCCCAAAGCCTCAAAGAATCTGTCCACAGACACACGTTCAGGGGCAGAAGCAGGTAGAGAGAAAGCCCACGACTGAGGTCCCTCCCGCAATAAGGAAATGATTATCCCCACCCGCTGACTCTCATCACCAGAAGATAGGGGTCTAAGTGAAAACAATAGTTTGCAACTCTCCCTGAAAGTACTGAATTTCTCCCTCTCCCGGAGAAGGTATCTGGGAGCTTTACTGTAGGTTCAGGAGAGTGCAAAGAAACATCGACAGTGTTAGGCCGGAGTCACACTGGCGACAAAATCGGACGACTGCAATGCGATGAAATATCGCATTGCAGTCGGACCAATGTTAATCTATGGAGCAGCTCCCAGTATCAGATTTAATTTTTTGTGGTCCGTTTTAAACGTCCGAGTGCAATCGCAGCATGCTGCGATTGTCACCGATTGTGGGTCGACTATCGCCAATGCAAGTCTATGGGAGCTATGAAATATCAGATTACAAAAGGACCGCACGTGTGACTTGCGATTAAATCGCACCGGTGTCCTTTAGAAAAGCAGGCAATTCATCCCCGGCTATACTGTAAAATCAAACTGACAGCTTTAATAAAGAATAGAATCAATACATATACACACATAGAATACATACACATATATATATATATATATATATATATATATATATATATATATATATATATATATATATATATATGTCATTGTGACATATATATCTACATATATTTATAGTTCATATACTTCTACATACTGTAATAGCCGCTAATTCAATTGTCGGCTTTTGTGAAAGTACAGAACCCGACATGAAATGACACATGGTTTACATACAGTTAACCATGTCATTTCATGTATTTTGATATATGGTTTTCACTAACAATTACATGAGTGTATGTGTGTGAAATTTCACACATGTAGGGGTTAATTAAAGGTGTAAATTCGTTGGAAAAAAAATGCTTGGGCTTCCGCTGTATTTTCTCCACCAGACAGACATATCAAGCGAGTGGGGGCAAATAATAATAGCCTAGGGAGGGTACATTTATTTTGTGCCCCCCCTGGCTACTAACATCTGCCCCCAGACACCCCATAATTAGATTAGCCCTTTCTGGCACTTTGCCCGTCTATTCCCATTGCCCTGTAGCGGTGGCAAATGGGTTAATAAGGGGTTAAAACCACCTTGCAATTGAAAGGTGACTTTAAGCCAGGTTAATAATGGAGAGCTGTCAATTAGACAACTATCAATTATTAATCCTATTGCATGAAAGAAAAATCAAACACACACACATTAATTATTAATCCTTTTAATTAAATAAAGACACAGTTTTGGACCATAATTTATTGCTCAGCTGGAATCCCCTGAATGAATCAGTTCCTCTCCCGGCAACAGGAGAGGAAGTGATGAGTATGTGAAGCTTAATTGATTGCTTCCCACTTTCACTTCAGGTCAGGTCAGGGTGACCTGACCTGAAGTGAAAATGGGAAGAAATCAATTAAGCTTCACACATTAATCACTTCCTCTCCTTTCGCCGGGAGAGGAACTGATTCATTCAGGGGGCAACAGCTCAGCAGGAAGCATTAGCTGCCTGCTAGCTGTAACCTGTTAACCCTTTCTGATGGATTACAGAGTGGGACCTGACTGTGCATCGGATAGGTAAGAATAATTTAGCTTTATTTATTTTTTTTTTTTTTACAGGAAATGGTTTTAGCAGGAAAATAAAAGATGGTAAAAAACTGTTTGCTTATTTCATTAAAATGATTTTTAATTAAAGTGTGTGTTTGATTTTCTTTCATACAATAGGATTAATAATTGATAGTTGTCTAATTGACAGCTCTTAATTATTGACCTGGCTTAAAGTCACCTTTCAATTGCAAGGTGGCTTTAACCCCTTATTAACCCATTTGCAACCGCTACAGGGCAATGGGAATAGATGGGCAAAGTGCCAGAAAGGGCTAATCTAATTATAGATTTGCCTTTTCTGGGGTGTCTGGGGGCAGATGTTAGTAGCCAGGGGGGGGGGGGGCACAAAATAAATGTACCCTCCCTAGGCTATTATTTGCCCCCACTCGCTTGCTTTGTCTGTCTGGTGGAGAAAATACAGTGGAAGCCCACGCATTTTTTTTTCAACGAATTAACACCTTTAATTAACCCCTACATGTGTGAAATTTCACACACATACACTCATGTAATTGTTAGTGAAAACCATATATCAAAATACATGAAATGACATGGTTAACTGTATGTAAACCATGTGTCATTTCATGTCGGGTTCTGTACTTTCACAAAAGCCGGCAATTCAATTAGCGGCTATTACAGTATGTAGAAGTGTATGAACTAAAAATATATGTAATATATATATATATTATATATATATATATATATATATATATATATATATATATATATATATATATATGTGACAATGACATGTATATATATATATATATATATATATGTGTTCTATGTGTATATATCTATGCTTTCTTTTGTGATTTAAATACTATTCATTTGGATCCATTATATGTCCGTTTTGAAAGCCTGCGAGAAAATCTTGCAAGTCGGATGTAAATCGGTCAGATGCGATTAAATCGCATCTTTCCAGGAAAATCGGATGCCAGACGGATGTCTGTTCATTACATTTTGGTACGATAATCGACCGACTAAAACGGTCAGATTTTTTGCAGTTGTGTGTGATGCCGGCCTTAGAGTGCTTACAGTCAGTCTGCAACGATATTACTGTGTTAAAAAGCTCCCTCTGTTGCACAATTAGGTCTTGCATCATCAATGCAAAGCTATTCATGTGATCTGCCAAGGTATGGAGCGGATCCATAGCAAACACAGCAGAAAAAAAAAAAAATGCAGAAATCCCTTTAAATGTAGGGGTGAGCTATAATGTCGTGTTTGCTGTAATGCAGGCTGGTGTGTGCTCCACCTGTAGGTTACAGAGGGGAGAAGGGATTACACACTTCCAGAGTAGGCCTGCACTGCAGCAGCCAAAACCACCACCAGGTGGCAGCAAAAACGTCCAAGACTGAGTCAGGAGTAATCAGTCACCTACCTGAAGTATCAGAGGTCTCAGCAAGCCCTCTACAGAGCAGAAACACAGGCGCCATCAAGTGGCGGGAGCGTGGTCAGGCAAGCCAAGTCAAAACCGTACGGAGGCAGCAGGACAAAAGGAATAAGCAATACATGTGGTCAGGAGAAAGCCAGGAGGTCATCAACGGTCAGAAGCAGATAAGACAAAGACAGAAAGCAGAAGTGAGTCCGAATACAGGCCCAGTCAAAAACCAGAGAATCAAACAGGCAAACAGGGAAATGCAGGGAACAGGGCAGACAGAGGGGAACAACAGACACGGGACAAGTCAGGGATAACAGCAGGACAAATCAAGGGTTGCCACTCAGGTTCACAAGCCGAAGGTAGCAGTATAGTTCACACTGCTAGCAGGATGTGTGAGAGCTAAATAGCTAACCTGAACCCAGAATGAGGCAGAGCAAAGTTAACCCTTGACATGATCCGCCCGGACCAAGGGCAGACAGGACTAAACCCTGGAACGGATCATGACAATGGCATTCCGGAGAACATTGTGTCTGACAGAGGAGTCCAGTTTGTTTCCAGATTGTGGAGGACATTTTGTTCTAAACTTGGTGTTCAGTTGTCTTTCTCCTCTGCATTTCACCCTCAGACCAATGGACAAACCGAGAGAACAAACCAGACCTTGGAGACTTATTTGAGATGTTTTGTGTCTGCTGATCAAGATAACTGGGTCTCTTTTTTGCCTTTGGCTGAGTTTGCTCTTAATAATAGGGCTAGCTCTGCCACCTTGATGTCTCCATTTTTCTGCAATTCCGGGTTTCACCCTCGATTTTCTTCAGGACAGGCGGAGGCTTCTGTCTGTCCGGGGGTTGACTCTATTGTGCAGCATATGCAGATTTGGGACCAGGTGGCGGAGAGGTTGTCTCTCTCTCAGGAGAAGGCCCAGAGGTTTGCCAACCGACATAGGACTGATGGTCCTCGTTTTAAAGTGGGGGACTTGGTTTGTTTGTCCTCAAGAAATATCCCTATGAAGGTTGCATCTCCAAAATTTAAGCCTAGATTCATTGGACCTTATAAGATCATGGAAATTATTAATCTGGTTTCCTTCCGTTTGCTTCTTCCAGGGACATTTAAGATCCATAACGTGTTCCACAAGTCCTTATTGAAGAGGTTTGTCGAACCAGTGGTTCCTATGGCTGCACCTCCCGACCCTGTTTTGGTTGAGGGCAATTTGGAGTATGTGGTTGAGAAGATATTGGATTCTCGTTTTGATAGACGGAAACTCCAGTATTTGGTTAAGTGGAGAGGTTATGGTCAGGAGGACAATTCTTGGGTGTTTGCTTCGGACATTCATGCTGGGAAATTTATCCATGCCTATCATCGAGCCCATCCTGATCGGCCTGGTTGCGCAGGTGAGGGTTCGGTGACCCCTCCTCAAGGGGGGGTACTGTTGTGAATATGATGGAGGCGGCTTCTGAGCTGGGGCTCCCTCTGGTGGTTGCTGAGGGTAATGAACTGATTACTGAATGGCCTTCAGCTGCCGCTGAATGGTAGGATATAAGTGGCCTGAGTTCCCAGCAGCCTTGCCGGTTATCAATCCATGCTTTCTTCTTGTCTAACCGCCATTACATGTTTGGGGGCTTCCTATTTTCTTTGGGGATCTGCTCCGGGTCAGATAGCTTTCATCTTTCTGCCTTTAGGTGTAGTTATCTCTCAGGCTGTGACGAGGCGTATAGGATCACCGTAGGAACGCTCCACGGCTACCTCTAGTTGTGTGGTTAGTTCAGGTTACTGCAATCCAATAGGTTCCAGCCTCTCTGGTGTATTACCGCTTTTGCTATTTTTTTTGCTATTTCTCCTCAGTTACCGAAACATAACAAGAGTCACTGCACAATGTTAGTTAAGTCACATCCATAACTACTTTATTTTACTCTATCATCCTATACACAGTGGCGTAGATAGAAATCACAGATCCCGCAGCAAAAGTTGGAAAATTGGAATTGGACCACCCAAAATATATACATACTATATATATATATATATATATATATATATATATATATATATATATATATATATATTTGGCAGAGTCATATCTCCTGAATCTGCAGACCGCGTGCTGGCATTGTATTTGGCAGGCCTGGATCACATGTTCTGGAGAGGAATGAGGGAGACCAAAGTCCAAAAATAAACTTTCCTTTACGTGACAAAAACTTGATGAGAAGTATATACATCAGATAGCAGACATAACATTTTATGAATGCTTTTTTTGAATTATGCAAAGTCAGGAACTTTCCGGTTACATGACATAACTTTTGTTACAACCCACCGTAGTCCAGCAAACCTGAGCTAAGAACCTCTCCCTGCTCTTTGTCTCCGCTATGTTCCCTGCCTGGAATCCAGATTCCCACAGCCATTATATCTTTGCTTTCCTTCAGAACGTACTATCTGCTGTCTCCCTCCTGGCACACAACACCATATCAATTCAGGACTGCAATCATATAGAAAGTGAGAAATACAGAACTTTCGTCTATCTGACTCATCACAAGGAAATTGTTCTCCTGTGTGCTCATGTAGCTCAGTATGAGTTCTCCCAGACAGTATGATGGCCCCCACACAGTATGATGGTCTTCACAGACCCTGCACAGTATGACAGCCCCCCCAGGACCTCACTCTGTATTATGGCCACCACAACCTGCTACATGAAATAAAGACCACCACTCAGTATGGAGGCATTTACAGTCCACTACAACCCCTTATTCAGTATAATGGCCCCTACCAGCTATACAGTACACTCAGTATGAGAGCCAAAACAGCTCTTCTCTTACTATGATGCACCCACGATTCCTGATATTTAAAAAACACACACAACACACACTACTCACCCAACCCTGTTCCCAAGGTGAATAGCACTGCGAGTACTGAGGCTCCATACTAAAGGTGTGATGTACTAATGTAACTGTGCCTGCAGTGCACGGAGTCTCAGGGAGGGAGCTTTCGACTCCCTGATTTAACTATTCTATTCAATAGTATCACCATCATAGGAGTGTGGATATCGCTGAAATTGTGATGATGGGAAGGAGAGACTGACCAGTGTCAAACCACATCGAGCCCTCTCAATTCATAGGCATCATACCAACCGAGTGGGCAAATTTGCCTACACTATTTGTTGATAATGTGCTGCATTCATCTTTCCTTCAACTTTGACCAAGTTTCTTGTGCCTTTGTAGCTCACATATCCCCAAAACATCAGTGATCCACCTCCATGCTTTACAGTAGGAATGGTGCTCCTTTCATGATAGGCCTCGTTGACTTCTCTCCAAATGTAATATTTTTGGTTGTGGCCAAAAAGTTCAATTTTGGTCTCATCACTTACAAATTACCTTGTTCCAGAAGTTTTGAGGCTTGTCTCTGTGCCGCTTTGCGTATTGTACTTTGTGGCATTTGCGCAGTAATGGCTTTCTTCTGTCGACTCAACCATGCAGCCCAATTTTCTTCCTCCTTATTGTGCATTTTGAAACAGCCACACCGCTAGTTTTCAGAGTGCAGTATTTCAGCTGTTATGTGTGGGTTTTTCTTTGCATCCCTAACAATTTTCCTGACAGTTGTGGACAAAATTTTTGTTGGTCTACCTGACCGTGGTTTTGTTTTTACAGAGCCCCTGATTTTCCATTTGTTAATCACAGTTTGAAAGCTGCTGACTGGTGTTATCAATTACTTGGATATATTTTTGTATCACTTCTGGTTTTATACTGTTCAATTACCTTTTCCCTTCCCGTAGATCCATTGACAATTATTTTTCATTTCCCATGACCCACAATCAGAAACGTCAGTGACAGGATGAAAGATGCAAGAATCTGTCTGGATCCTAGAGGTCACTCAGCTTTTATGCACACACACTGATTACAAGCAAACAGGTCACAGGTGAGGATGTTACCTTTAGTAGCCATTCAAACCCATTTGTGTAAACTTCTGTGCATGATATCAGGCCAAAATCACCAGGGTATGTGAACTTTTGATCAGTGTCATTTGGATATATAGGGTTGTCATTATGATTTAAAAAGAGAAAACACAGTAGTTTGACAATAAATGGCTTCACCCAACCACCAACCATGAGTGGAGAAAAAGTTTTGGTGCGATCAATCATTCTGTGAAAAAAGGGCAATAAAGAAAAACTTCTGCCCGGGTATGTAAATTTTTGAGAATAACTGTATACTGTGTGTGGTGAGATGGTAACATCATACTGTGTGTGGAGGTACGGCGGTCTTGTGGAAATATCTTTTGTGAGAGATGCCAGTACTATGGAAACATATTACTGTGTGAGGGGCATCATATATACTGCATAAGGGGTGTTGTAAAAATGTGTGTCATAAGAAAGAATCCTCAGGGCTCTGCAGCATTTGTACAAAAGACTGCCATCTGCCGTCCAGATTGGGCCCTGCGGAATCAATGGCAAGAGGGAGAGTTTCAGGAAGGAAGAGTCTAGATCAGACCTGGGCAAAGTGCGGCCCGCAGGCAACATCTGGCCCTTTGGCTGTCTCAGTCTGGCTCGCAGACCGAGATAGCCGAGGGGCTGGAAAACAGAGGTCCACGGGTCGCACCGTTCACACCCGCCCACTGCCTCCGTTGTCTCCATAGGCCGCTGACTGCATTAGTGGAGGAGGAGCCTTCGGCCACTTCCTCCCCCAATCAGCAAGTGAAACAGCTGACGTTATGAGGTAATTTCATCGCATCAGCTGTGTGCTGCGGTGCTGGGAGGCAGTGAGACAAGCAGAGTGCCAGGGAAGGGGACCGAGGTGAACATGTGGTGATGATTTTTTTTTCATATATGTGGGATATTTGGTTGGGCATATGGAGACTATGGGGGTGACATAGTGCACATGGGGAGGCTATGGGGTGATATGATGTACATGGGGAAGCAATGGAGGTGTCATGGTGCATATTGGGAGGCTATGGGGGTGACATGGTGCACATGGGGATGCTATGTGCTGCACAAGGAGAGACTATGGGGTCCTCATGCGGCACATTGGGAAGCTGTGTGGGACTTATGTAGTATATGGGGAGGCTGTGTGAGGCTCATGCTGTATATGGGGAGGCTGTGTGGGGCTCATGCTGTATATAGGGAGGCTGTGTGAGGCTCATGCTGTATATGAGAGGGGTGTGGGGCTCATGCAGTATATAGGGACTGTGTGGGCTCATGCAGTAAATATAAAGGGCTATGTGAAGCTCATGCAGTATATAGGGGGCTGTAAGGGTCTCATGCAGTATATTGTCATGGTCTGCTGAGTTTCTGGGATTAGGGTTGGGTTTTTGGGTTAAAAGGGATGGCCTCACTCGGGATTCGGGGTTTTTTAACTCATTGGGGGCCATCCTCTGCCTTTAAACCCTTGACCCGGGCCCGATGGGTGACCCTGTTGTGTTTGTGCAGTGTTTTTTGGTCCCTGTGCTACTTTTTGCTGTCTGTTCTGATTTGTTTGTGCCCCGTTTCAGTTTTGCCTGTCCCTTTTGACTCTGCTGCCCTCTACGGTATGACCCTTGGCTACTTCTGACTCCGCCTGCCGCTCCTCTTGTACTTTGTCGCCCCCTAGTGTTGATCCTGGCTACTCCTGATTTTCCCCTTTTAGCCCCTTGGTAACTTGTCCCCTAGTTACCCCTTTTAGAGTTTTCCTTTACCTGATAGCTTCTGGGTTAGGGCCCCCGCCCACTAGCAGTCCGTGCCTGCAGGTTTCCCTTTGGGGGCCGAACATTCTCTACTCTACGCAGCCCAGAGGGCGTGTCCGCTCCGCCCACTGCGTCACAATGAAGGCCTGTTTCTCTGAAGCACACTCTTCCCGTTGCGGCTCTGCTATACGGTATCTTTGGGGCATAGTTTTGTTCCTCAGGACACACCACGGTCAGTGACAAGTGCAGTGGGGGGTGTCCCGACCTTATATTGGGGGTTCTGGGGGGCTCTCAGTTAAAAATACGGACTGTGTGTGGCCCTCATTTTAAAGGGAGGGGTGTGTGGGGCTCATCAGTATATAGGAGGGATCTGGCTATGCAGTTAAAAATTGGAGGCAATGGGGGTTTTGCAGT